>JAPKLY010000158.1:329662-397444 GCA_026898435.1 Prunella vulgaris | reverse complement strand
GAATAGTACAAGAGAGGTCTTATTTATAGGTGTGTGAGTGTGAGACGACACCTTACGAGCCTATTTGGCTTTTGGTGTTGACGAAGGTTGGTAACCTTCATCCTGGTCCCCTACACTGCTTCCTATACCGTGTCTCATCCTACTACAATGTCTTAGACTAGATGGGTCTTATTAAAAATCTCGTCGTAAACCACCCTTGTGGATAAACCGGACGGAGGGAAAAAGAGCGCAGCATCGGGGTCCTATATGACTAACAGGCTAGCTCATGGGCGAGCTCGGAGGTGGATTCCACTGGTTTGAGCGAGTTATTGGGCGAGCTCCAGTGTCTTGCGCGGCTTACGGAAGTTATGCGATAATGGATCTCGGCGAGGCCTTCATGGGGATACGGGGCGAGCTCTGGGCGAGCTCCAGGATGACAGAGGCGAGCTCTTGTGGGCGAGCTACGCAGATAAGCTATCCTCATATGGGCGAGCTCCGCACTTTTACGGATCTTGGTGAGTCCTGACGACCTGTCAAACCTTGGTGATTATCCATATACTAATTATGTTAGTTCGTCAGTCCAACAACGGTATTATCATGTTAATTTTTCTCATATTAATTTTAAGGGAGAAAATGTTCAATATAAAACTAACTTTTTAAAATAATTTTTGAAAAAGACATAAAGAATGAACAGTAATATTGCATTATCATCCCGCATATTGACATGAATATAAAATAAATACCTCATTTCTTAATTATTTACACAATTTCGTCCCCAAAAAACTACCCATTCAAAACCTAAATCGAATTGCAGCTGCAGCTAGAACCCCCATACTCCTACAGGGATGATAATTCAAGCGGTGGCGAACCGAGGGGCCACCTTCTTGGCTCTCGACTCACTGAGTTCACGGCTCCAACAATGGCGGGGCATCCGAGTCAAGGTTATCAACAACAATTTAGATCAGGCCCTAGCTTTAATGCAGAGGAAGATGCAGAGCAGCGGGATCGAACGAATGATAAAGTATGAACAGCTCCGGCACCTAAAAAATTCGGAGAAGCGTGTTTTGGCTAAGAAGAATTTGGAGCGGAAGATTCGATCACAGGATCTTGCGCGAAAGCTCAAAACCATTCTTCTTCATAAAGTCCGGTAATGCAATTGTCTTTAATAGTGTCTCATTTTAGACGAGTTATTCTTTGTGATTAATATAAAATGGATTGTTTAGATTGATATTTGTGCGAATATGTGG
Organism: Prunella vulgaris; assembly: GCA_026898435.1. Lineage (NCBI taxonomy): Eukaryota > Viridiplantae > Streptophyta > Magnoliopsida > Lamiales > Lamiaceae > Prunella > Prunella vulgaris. The sequence goes on along the minus strand of JAPKLY010000158.1, from coordinate 396,218 downwards.
AAGAATTTGCTGTAGGGTTTTGGTTCTTTGCTGGGTTTTGTTTTCGGATTGCTGTCAAATTGCTTGAATGAGATTTGTGTGACAAATAATTCAGTTGGTTACATGAAAAAACATCAGAGTTACATTGTTCGGGAAATCAGTAAGTTATATGTTATCAACACTGTTGAAATTAGTGTTATAAGAATGGTGAATTAGCTTGCTGACTGTAGTATTGAAGAAGGAAATTCAGATGGTTTTGTGTTTGGTGGGATTGAAATTGAGTTTGTTTGCTACTAAAAATGATTTCTTCAAGTTTTTAGTATTTGTGGAGTCATGTTTGAGAAGTTCTTCGAGGTTTTGATCTTGCACGCTAAGACCTTTGAAATGAAGAAGGGGCATACAATGAACACAAATAATGAAGAGATTATTTTTGAATATAAGTGTCCTATAAACAATCTCCTCTGTTGAACAACTATGGGGGCTGCAGTCATCCAAATATTTTTATTGTTTTCCAACTTAAGAACCTCCTTCGGTATTTCTTTGGGGTCAGGTTTCAGAGAGGGTTGATATAACATTATACCTTCCTTCCACCTTTGAAATGAAGAATGGACAAAGAGTGAACATAAATAGTGAAGAAATTATTTGTGAATTCGAGTGTCCTATAAGTATTGGATGATGAACAATCTCCTCTATTGAGCAACTATAGGGGGCTACAGTCATCCGGATATTTTCAATATTTTGCAACTTAGGAAACCCTTTACTTTTCTTAGATAAAGTGAAAAAATGCCATACTTGATACTACATCTTAACTTGATTTCGTCTTACAAAATAATCGGTCTTTCCTTTGTTTTCTTTGATCCTTACTGGAGGTCACACCCTTTTTTAAGTCAGAAAATTAGCACAGTTGAAAGGAATTTTCTGCTCAAACATTGTTACTATGGTCCACTTAAGTTCATTTTACTTGCTTTAGATAAACTTTAATTTTTATTGTTTTCGTTGTGTCTGCAGAGGTGTTGCTTAAAGAGCACACCATTGAAGGAGCTGGTGGAAGTGAGTGAAGGTGCAATGGAAGAATGAGGTGTTGTGATCAAAATAATTATTCACGCCAACATTCTTCGTCTTCCTCATGAACTATTATCCTTTGGGTTTGAATGTTCATCGCACGAAAAAGTTTTATCAATGTTTTGACTTGTTAGTGATCATGATATTTTGCAGTGAGAAACCTCTCTCTATCCTGAATAAGCATGACTGAAATCCTTATCGTGCTACTCTAATAGTATGCACAATGGTGTTGACTTTGTTTCCGACTAAAGGTTTTAGGACTATGACCATTAATTTATTCAAGTCATGTCCACATGAAATTTGTTAAATGTTGAGTAAGTGAAGAATGCAGATCATAAAAGATGAATTGGTAATATATGAGAAAATTATAGAATATAAATTTCCAGCTATAAATTTGGTCCTGTTAAATCTACCGGTGCTCAGCACCTTGTGAAGCAACAGTTATTTTTTACTAGAATCTTGCATACTTCAAAGAATAATAATCAGTAAATCTCTAGGTATCTTTACCATGTTCATATTCCCATATCATGCTGTTAATCACTGTATCATGTCAGAAATACTTAAAGAGCATGTTTTTCTACCTATAAGCCAAGACTGCTGATGAAATTATTTGCTATGAATTTCACGACTGAGTTGATTCCAAGGAATGTGTTATCAGCTCCACATCGTGTGCTGTCTATGATTTTGAACCACTGGCTCCCTGGATCACATTTACTGTTGTTATCCAAACATCTGCATTCATTTGTGACTATGTTGTTGTTTGTGTCTATGTCCAAGCAAACCCTGGTACCATCTTGCAGATTTGAAGATAGATGCATCTTAGACTCTGAAATAGCTTCCCATTTTGAATTAGCAGAACTGCAAATAATGCCTAGTTTTGCATGATCCCCTAACCCAGCTGCCTGAAGACAGAAATATGTTCCCTTTATTGTTAAGGTTTTCTGAGGAGTATATGCCCATGATTCTGCCTCAGAGCACGGAGCTAAGACCAAAGGTTCTAGTAGCGATTTCCTCCGAACACACAACCCTGTTTCAGGATGGAAAAGTACTTTGTGTGGACGCCCCTCTGAATAACCCGGCCCTGCATTTGTAAACTCAGGTATTTAGTCTTTTTCGATGCAAATTCTACTTTCTAAGCAAATCTTGTTTCCAAGAGTCGCAGATAGCAGTTTGAAACATAGAAAATAGACATGGGATTCTATCTATGACTTTTGGGATGAAGAATTGTAGGAAACTATATGTTTGATGTACCTCTGAAAGGATACTGGAGAGCAGATATCTTTTGCAGAACTGTTTGGTTTCTGATATCACACCAATTCCAATTGTAAATACCGTAGGTTTCATCATGCCCAATCACCCCTTCTCTTATATAGTAACTCCCAGTAAGAGTCCACAACGCCCACTCCACGTCTACTTCAGCTGCCCATCCCATAAAACAATTCAGGTACCTGTTGTCGTTGACATTATTGCCCCTCATGTCGACCCCAAACTCGCTCATAAACAAGGGGTAGCCCTGATCCAAGAGGAAACCAGCCTTCCTCATTGTGTCACCCACCACTTGCCCACATACTTGATTGGGATTGCTGGTTTCCCATTTCTGGCTGTCCGAGAAACCATACCAGTGCACCTCGAACACTAACTTGTTTGAGAAACTCAGGGTGACTGGCTTGCTGTGAAGGAACGAGAGATCTCTGTCGTAGTTTAGACCCGATAGGATGACAAGGATATTAGGGTTCGCTGCATGAACTGCTTCTGCTCCTTTCTGCATATACCTGTACCAATCATTGACATTTTGTTTCGAGCCTCGAAGTTCGTTCCTCAGGCTCATGCCAACTACATTTTCTGTGGCACTGAAAATTGTGGCCACCTTTGTTAGGCCCTTGATCCACTCATCTGGATTGAAATACACATCTCCAAAGAAACCATTCCCATCAAAATTGCTGCAGCACCAACCAGGCTTACTTGTGTGATTGTCTAGTATTATCATCACATTTTTCTTTGCAAGACTAGCCACCACTGCCTGTAATTTATACATTAATCAATTTGGAGTTCGATAATGAGTTTCTGATGAAGTCAACACCACCAAAAATATGAAATTTGGAGTTGTGAGTATGGTTTTGATCCAAAGTTTCTTTCTATCTAGATCTAGTGGTCTACTGAGTACTTCCTACATTCACAATATTTGGTCCTGTTTTTTTTTCACGTGGCTTAATACAATATGTCGGAGGGTTTCATGGGGCATTGTGAGCACCGTTAACGAATTTAAAAATTGTAAATACAAAATATATTTGTATATTTTTCATATATAATTTTTAAACTTCTAAACGGATCTCACAATATCACATAATATTTTCAATATATTACATTAAATCATGGACAAAAAAACAGGATCGGACTTAGGGAGTAATAATTTTGATCTTTGCTGCTCAAAATAAATAAATATGCAGTAACATGTAACGACTGACAACCCCCCCTGAATTTTATTTTGCTAGGTACACTATCTAGAGGAATTGTTTCACGTGATATTAAAGGCCCGTTTCTCTAAATTTATGTTTCATAAATTATTTTAAGAAATTATAAAATTAATTTTTGAGTAGTTTATAAGTTTTTTTAAATGTTTAACTAATAGAATTTATAATTAATTTATAATACATATTTTTTATTAATTTTTTACTTTAATATAGAATAATTATATTTTATATTGTGTTAGTGAAAGAGGATGTGGAAACATGGGGGCTAGGTGGGTCGACTGGGTAGTTAGAAAAATAAATTTGATTTAAAAAAAATAATTTGTATGTTGTAATGAATTTATTTTAAATAGTGTATACATTGTTAATTATCTTATTTTTTAAAACAATATTTATAAACTCCTTAATAATTTACTTCCCCCAAGATAATTTTTACACTTTTCATTTGAGATATTTCAACTCTTTCTTTATATCTTAAAAGAAAATAATTTACACTCATAAAAATCGATAAAGTATATATATTTTATTATCTAATTTTATATAAATACATATTTTAATTTTTTATAAATGTGTGCTTTGTTTCCTATAAAAATTAAGTTGGGAAAGGAGCATAAGTTATTTTAAAATGTTTATAAGTTGTTTGCTCTATTTTTTTACTAATTAATTAGAAAGAAAAATCACTGATAGAAAAATCCAAACTGACGGGGCGACAATTAAAGTTATAGTGTGAGTTTGTAATGATTCTATTATGACTTTGATTTTTTAAAATTAAAGAATTTATCATAATTCAGTTATTTGAAAATTATAACTTTCATTCCTATATCTTTTCAATTCCTTAGAAAAGCCTTAGTGGCTAAATGATAAGGCACATCTATAGTAGATCTTGCACAAGTTCCAACTTAGGAGACGCTTGGTATGAAAATTCTTCAATGGTAATGGGAGTGAAGATATATATATATATAATAATTATAGTAGGTAATGAGAACAAATGAGGTACACAACATTGATTTTCCTTCTAAATAAGGTACCCTCATCTCATCCTATAATCATATTCCTCAATCAATTTCCCGTATTATAATTAACAATTTTATTTTTTGTCAACTTATTCTAAAATTATGTAAGGGTAAAAAAGAAAAAGAAAATTTTATTCCCCTATTTTCGAATTTTCATAATTTGCGACTCTAGTTATTATGTCTCATTTATAGAGCAGTGACATTTTAATTAATACTCTCCAATAAAAATAAATAACTGGTTCCACTTGTCACGTTGTTTATGGGGGTCAACATCTGCATTCTAACTACTTCATAAATTTGTCACTTGTTCATCTGGATTAACAACCTTTTTTGGTTGACTCTGTCCTGATTCTAAACATCCTCACCAAAATCTTGATTGAACATTAATTATAATCACAATAATTCAATCACATATTTAACAAATTGATAAAAAGTGATTAATTTACCTGGTAAGCATCGATGAGAGAAAGATCAATGATGGACGGATTATTCATCTGAAAACCTGCGATTGAATCGAACAATCCGAGGTTGTTGAAGGACTGCCTCACAGTGATGGAAGCTAAAGAATCATTTGTAAACAAGAAAAGAGGCCACGTCAGCCTCACACAGTTGAATCCAAGGTTTCTGATCTCCTCTGAGATCTCGTCCGCCGGCTGTTTGCTCAGCCCCTCCGCCACCACCACGTCGAGATGCGACGGCCAGTTTACGCACGCCAGCTTCACGCGGCGGCCCGCTTCGTCGACGATCCACCGCGAGTCCGTCGAGAGTGGCGGCGCCGCCGTGGAAAGGGAAAGGAAGCAGAGGATGAAGAATGAAATGAGGGAGTTGTTCATGTTTTGTTTTTGGTGATTTGAGGATTTTTTTTTTTAATAATCCCGTGTTGTTTTTATATCCTGCATAGGATGCAGAATTTTGTGGAATGTTGAGGAGTATTTAATCACTTAGGAAAGCTATGTTGTGCAGCTCATAGGATCCCAAATGATCAAACTTCCTCATCATTCTCTAAACCAAGAAAACCTTTTTTAAGGCTTTGGAATGATTATGGCAGTGAATTTTATGGGAGTACGCCCATGTCTTTATATATATATGTGAGAGAGAGAGAGAGAGAGAGAGAGAGGGAGAGAGAGAGAGAGAGTTAATATGTATTTATATAAATGGTCATATCACATATGAATCATTTTATTCTGTGCCTTGAATCTCATGTATTTAAATTTTGAAAAGAACAAATCCGTAATGTTAATCAAAGTCCCAATGTGTGTTTGGAATGACTCTACTATGACTTTGATTCTCAGAAACTATAGAATCTACCATAGTTCAGCTATATGAGAACTATGACTTTCATTCCATACTCTTTCCATTCCTATACCCTTTTCATTCTTTACAATTATATCAAACGCCCCTAAGAATTAATTAGTAATGCTCTATTAATAAATAATCAATAATACTTCAATTGCAAAAATGTACAATTCAGTGAATTAATGAGCGTTTTAAAAAACTTAAAACTAAACTTTAAAGTCTAAGGGAATCTTACTACATGATTCATATATGTGATGAGCATATTTCTTTTTTCAAAGGTCCAAAAACAAGCAAGATATATAATAATAAATAAGTGCATAATGCTTATTTAAATAGTCTAGATTTTTTTCAAAGGTCCAAAAACAAGCAAGATATATAATAATAAATAAGTGCATAATGCTTATTTAAATAGTCTGGATTGTTTTCATTGAGTAATTAAGACTGTTTATATTGAACAGGTACAATAGTTCAATCGTAATTGCTCAGTGTAATCAATTCTAACCGTTCATTAAAAATAATACTAACTATTTAAGAATTTTTTTATATTACACGGTGCACCAAGTGCATGTATCACATTATCTTTGATATACAAGTGGCAATTACTATAAATTATAAATAAAAAAAATCTGGGAATGACTCACCGTGGATTACATCATTCACATATTTCATTAGACTTGCCTTTAAAGTGAATTTTTTATCCAAACATCTGTAATCATATGTGAACTCCACATGCGCACAACTATGGGAAAGGCAATTACATGTGTAACTTTCATAATGTAATATGAATTAATCTTGTTGTGAAAATTATTTGTAATTTTTGTGTGTATTTTTAAATAGTATTAATGAATTTATTAAAAAATAATTTGATAATATTATTGTATAATAAAAATAAAGTAAAATTAATATACAAGACAATTACTCTATTGTAAAAGAGTCTAAGACTTAGAATTTACTTGATTTAATAGCTTTAAAAAATACCAGGATTATTTTTAAAAAATAAAAAAGTTGTATAATTACATATAATTTCACTACACAATGCCTAAGTTTATACCATGTTTATTATTTAAAATATTCAACATTTCTTTGAAACATACCATTCTTCTTTATCACATGTAAATTATTTAAATAATGACTATTATCACGGTAAAAATTATTTTTTTTTGGAAATATAGTCTTGCTATTTGTTATCATCATTAATTGTTAAAATAAAATTTACGAATAGTGCATTGGATTGCTTATTGATGTATGAAGGAAATTGAAAATTTTGTGTGTTTGGTGGGAGTGAAAACGGCATCTTTAAGTCTTGAATATATTGTGGCTTCAAGTTTCAGAAAAAACTAGTCTTCAAGATACCTTAAAAGTTATAATGTCACCATAGCTATTGGGCTTTTATGGATGAATTTCTCGTAGGCCCATTTTCTCCAAGCCCTATTAAAGACCAAGCCCAATTGGCCTAGTATCAATCAAAGAGTGTAAATTACATGCATTATTCCTAAAAACCTCAAGTATGTCATCATCAAGCTAATATATATGGTTAAAATAAAAATAAAGGAGCCTAAAGAAACTCACAATCATACCAGCATGAGCACACAAGTAGAAGTCATTATTAGGAGAGTTGGAATAAATTTTTTTGGTGAGGTGATTCTTGTACGCCAAGTGCTTACAACAAAGCCTGTATAAACAATCAGTTGTAGGCAATAAAAAAAACCAAACAAATGAACTGGTGATAGCACCTGAGATCGAGATTTAATTTGGCCATTTCATCAAACATATAGTGGGCATACTCAATGAAACATCTCATATTCACTATTTACGGAAGATAGAACGACAACATCATGTCAATTCTTAACCCTAATTTTTTTTACAAAATACGAATATAGTTGGGAAAAATTGTGTACACAACCATGTTTTCTTGGGTTCATAAGAACATACGATCAAAATCATTTCATAAAATCAATCCATAAGAACAAGATAGATTCTATCCAAGAAAAAACTCGGGTTCCAGCCACCAAAAAATTTAAAAACCTCATCAGGCTGAAATCAATAGGTCATCGCCGTAACAAGATTGACATTGCCGTAACAAGTTGAGAGAGAAAGAGAAGTTGGAAGGTGAAAGTGCTTGGAGAGAAAGCATGTCTCATCCTCCTTCTCCTTCCACCATCTCTCCTCCTTTACCACTATTCACTCTATCTTCCTCTTCCTTCATTACTTGCAGCCACCCCTCACCGTAATGTTATTGTCCACCCATTTTTAGGGCAATAGCACCACTGCACTGTCGTCGCTTCCACCACCGATAGTGCCATCGCCTCCATTGCTACTCTTGATAATACTTTTTTTAATGGATCGATCTACTCTATTGGCATTGTAGCTACAATGTCCGCTTGATAGATCATCTTGTTGGATTTTCTTTTTGTTTTTTTAGTTTTATGTTATTTTCATTTCTGCTATTTTTTTTAGATAGATGACGATGATAGATTTAGATGGTGTGAAACACCTTAGTGTGTGGTATTCTTATTCGCCAATGAAATTTTATAGTCTCGTATCTCTCTTTTATTTATTCTCCATATCTTCTCGATTGATCTGAAGTAATTTTTATTTTTCATATAAAAATTGATCTATTTTATTGTATTGATTACTGATCATAAAAGAACGTTATTATTTCTGTGAAAAAATATTCACTCGTGTGAATGATGAACTTGTTTTGAGCAATACAAATTAGTAAATGATGTAAAATTCACTGAAATGAGTAAAATTATTTAAAAGAATTACACAATGCAAATGATGTACGTGAAAAATTACCCCTAATATTAAAATAAATTAGATGCCAATAAATATGGCTCCCGATCCCTCATTTCATTTTTTAAAATATAATAATAGACAAGAACTTGTATGAGCCGAGTTCACGGTGAACTCGGGTTCATCATTTATCACTGTCATGTGTATACATTATTAATGATATGTATATTCACTATCACTGTTATGCATTAGTGCATACATTCTCTCACTATTAAAAAATCAAGTATATTTTTATAACAGTGATAATATGTATAAATAACAGTGATAGTAATTCCACATAACAGTGACATGAGTTCATGTGAACTCGAGTTCACGAGAGATCCACTCATAATAATAATCTATAGGATGATATGTACTCCTAATTTATTATGTAGTAGAGTTTTCGAAGAATGTGGGATGCCAAGAGTAATGTTCCAAATTTTACAAATTGTTATATGCGCTCAAGCTGCATTGCATGCATTTTAGATTTTATGTTTAATTTTAATTTTGAATTTTTTTAAATATACAATAACACTTTGAATTGTATATCCTTTTTATTTTGATGTATTATTGATTACTAGAGCAGTCAAACAGGCCGAGCAGGGCCACTCCAATATAGGCCCATCGCTCGGGCCACATATTTTCAAATATGTACTAGTTCAAGACATGTTTATCTTATAGTATTTAATTTATATATTTATCTTATTAATTGATAATTTGACATACTCCCTCCGTCCCAAAACTACTTTCACACTTTTTTTATTTGGACGTCCCAACTCTTCTTTCACACACCAAAAAAGAAAACTTTTCTCTCTCATAAAAGTCAACAAAATACATTTTTTCTTATTTTATTATATAACTTTACACTCACATGTTTACTTTTCCTTGGTTCGCGTGCCCGGAACTACTATGAAAGTAGTTCCGGGATGAAGGTAGTATAATGACTACTCAAACAGTCATGAAATTTTATCTAATTTACAAAAAATAATATAATAATTAAATTAGATCTCAAATTATCGAATGATATTTAAACAACGGTAATGCACCATCCCTTAATATACTTAAATTAACCAAAATAAATTCAAAACATCAATTTTCTAACAGTTTTTAATAAACTTAAAGTCACAAAAAAATAAACAAATATAATTCATAATTAATTTACAAACTTTTGATTAAATAAAAAACAGTGTCCAGATCTTGATATAAAGTATTATCAATCCAATCCAATTCATTTTTTCAAATAATACAAATTAATTAATTAATTGAGATAATATTTATAATAAAAAGTATCTTCTATAATAAAATACTACCTCCGTCCCACAAAAGTTTGCATACTTTCCTTTTTAGTTTGTCCCATAAAAGTTTGCATACTCCAAAAATGGAAATATTCCTTTAAATCTCCACCTTTAAAATATTTACCCCACAATCTCCACCATATGCATTCTACTCATTACACTTTTTCTTAAAACATGTGCCCAGAAAAGTACCGCAAATTTTCCTGGGACGGAGGTAGTACTTATTAAAAGTATTTAAAAGACTATAAAATCAAAGAATAAATTCCAAAAGAAAAGTACTGTAGTCCATAAGAATATTGAAAAGTTCAATCAGAAAAGTATCATAAAAGAGATATTTCAAAAAAAAAAAAAAAAAACTACCGGATATGCCCATAAAATTGGGCAAAGCCCGACCCGAGCGGTCTACCCAGGCTAACCAAGTCGGACCAAATAGGCTCACTTCTTTTCAGACCTATAATTTTGAGGCTCATTCTATTCTTAAACTCTGACTTTTTTGAGGTCATTTTGACAGCTTACTAATTACTCTTTGGAATATTAATATTATTTAAAATAGATTTTTTTAGTTTAAATACATATCATATATGAGTATATACAAAAATCACTCAATAAATTTTTAATAATGGGTCATATCTTTGGTTTCTTTAAAAAAAATTAAGATATGTAATTGTTGTGATCAGAATAATACGATTTTAGACCTTCAAATTGGGGTCCACCGGAACCCGGGTTTACCGCCATAATGGGCCAAATTTCTCTAATGTAATCGTTTAGGCCTTTTTATGATTAAATGTAATAAACCCAATTAGAGTAGGCAATTAGGTCTTTTTGGCTTTTATAGTTTGTCCTCTATAAATAGAGGATTTTCTCCTCATTTGTAAGATATACGATGGAAGATATAATACGCACATAGACTAGGGTCTCTCTTTTGAGCACTCAAAGTCATATTCAAGGAAGGAGCTCTCAAGCTCTTCCCGCAATATTGTGGTTATTTACTTATAATTACTTGTTATCCAACAATCGGGGATACCCCTATAGTCACGTAAAACCACCCGTATAGTCCTATAAATCGATAACATTAGTAATCTTAACATAACAACTAATCTTAATGCTTATCTGAATCCCATTATCTGTAATCTCAAAATTTTAATTAAAAGTAACCTAAAAGTGTCACTATTATCGATTGGGGTTCCATCAAATATGACTTTGGAACCAAGTGGGCCCAATTTCTCTTCTTTTTCTATTTTATTTGTGACTTTCTTAATACCCATAATGAAGACGAGCATTATCATTAGGTAGACTTAGAGACAATAATTGAAGTAATCTTTAGAGTTTTTTAATGCTCTTAAATGAGTTCTTTATACACACGAAGTTCTTGATTTTGACACGATGAGTCCGATTGATTTTGACATGATTTTTTTTTTTCATTTCAACATATATTACCATCGCCCCCTTAAAATTCAATATATATATATTTTTAATTTATTCAACAAAAATTTATATATTTTTAAAATAGAATTTCTTTTAAATTTCCACCTTCAAAATTCCAGTTTCAAATTCAATATATAATATTTTTTTTTGAAAAAAAACAGCACCCTAAAAATTATTATAAAATTTTATCATGAAACGAAGGTTACACTCTCTGTTCCATAATTGTTTACACAATTTTCTTTTTTGCATATTTTAGAATTTCTTTCACATTCTATGAATAAAAACTATTATTTTATCTTTATTTTCACAATATTCATATATTTATACAAAATGTCATTACTTTTATATTTTATCTAACTAATTTTTATTCTATTTTTTTTAAAGTGGACAATTTTAAAGGTTAAAATACTTCTAGAACGAAGTGAACATATAATAAATTGTTGGAATGACTAAACAAATCTAATCCAGTGCCGTTTTTGAGGTGTTGTTCAAAGATTTTGTTTGAAGGGAAGAATAATACGTGACATGACTATTATTTATTGTTCTCAATAGAAAAGTATAATTATTTTAATTAAAAATATATTTATATTACAAATAAAAGGTCTACTCTAGAAAAAATAAATAATAATATAGTTTTATATGTAATAGACTTTTTATGAAAAAAAATCGTGATCAGGAAAAATCAGGATATTTAGTACCACCGGTTTGCCACTTAAGATCACGGTCAATATGTATATACGTGGTCTTTTCTCCGTGGTCGAAGGCTATTTTTGGCATAGTGTAGTATGCAATTTGTTGTAAATAAATATTATATGGAGAACGTAAAAGTGGAACGGAGTTGCCACGATTAATTAAACGGATATTATAATCTTTTGATTAGAATAAAGAATTAACAATCCGATCAGCGTTACTATCAACCACAACTGTTTAATTTGGATATTATTAGATGATATTTGCTGTCTATTTAACTAACAATACAATAATGATTTTTGCAGAAACTTCGTTTAGTCGTTGTTTAATACACAATTAAAATTATGGCCTATATAGCGTGAAATTTATCCATATACAAACTATTTTATATTATTTTTTAATAATAATAATAATAATAATTAATATATTTTAGTAAATTGATTCATACTTTTTTAGTAAAAATAATATGTACAGGGGTGGAACTAGAATTATTTTGTGAGGGGTCCAAAAGATATAAAGAACTATTCATAATTAATAAAAAATTGAACAAACTAAAGATTATCGTATGACAGACTAATAAACAGTAATACATCTAAAATTAATCATAAGGTAAAATTTTAATAAAATAAAATTAGTGCAAAAAAGATACTCCCTCCGTATTTCTATAAGTTGCTCGTTGCTTTTGGGCACACGAATTAAGGTAAAAGTAAAAAAGTATAAGTGATGAGATGGAAAAAGTGAAAAAGTATAAGTGATGTGATAGAAAAAGTGAAAAAGTATGAGTGATGTGATGGAGAAAAGTGAAAAAGTAATGAAAATAGTGTAAAAAGTATTGAAAATAATAATAAAGAAGTGAATAGTAGTTTCCAAAAAAGGTAAAAAAGCAATGAACAACTTATAGAAAGACGGACGTGTTGATAGAATTTGCTGATTGTGTTTGTTATGTGGCTTTACAACGAATTAATTCTACCAAACAATAATCTTATGATTTTTGTTCTTGGGGAGGGAGAGAAGAGAGCTTAGAGAGAGAAATATTGTAATGGGAGTTGTATTGATTTTCAGAATTGTGAGAATTGTGTGAATAGTACAAGAGAGGTCTTATTTATAGGTGTGTGAGTGTGAGACGACACCTTACGAGCCTATGTGGCTTCCGGTGTTGACGAGGGTTCCTAACCCTCGTCTCGATCTCTCACACTGTTCCCTCTATCACGCCTCGTCCTACTACTATGCCTTAGACTAGATGGGCCTCATTAAAAACCTCGCCGTAAACCACCCTTGTGGATAAACCGGACGGAAGGAAAAAGAGCGCGCCATCGGGGTCCTATTGACTAACAAGTGAGCTCATGGGCGAGCTCCCAGCGAGCTTTGGTTGGTCGGGCGAGCTCCCGAGCCTTGACCAGATTCCAGAGTATCGCGCAGTGATGTACCACAATCGGGCGAGCTCTGGTGTACCCACAGACGGGCGAGCTCTGGACCTTCTCCAGCTCGGATGGGCTCTGGAGACCTGGCAAACCTTGGGGATTATTTCTGAAACCGACGTATTAGTTCGTCATATCAACATTTGCCCCCCAGCTCGCGCGCATCATGACTTTGTCCAATGTGTGGGCGAGCTGGAGAACTTGAAGTCTGGCGAACTATTTCCGGGGTGCCGAACTGATAGGCGAGCTGCGCTTCGGAGGTCGCCTCGGCCGACACGATGCGGGATCCCAAGCGTCATGCAAACCTCTTGGTGTCTCGATTCCCGCCCACAATAATGATAACTTTTCAAATTCTTTGCAAAAAGGTCCCTGATCTTTCGGGAATTTCGAGCTTGTGCCCAGCGCCTATAAATAGGCGAAAACGAAGAATTTCCTCACTTTGCTTCCTTCATTTCTCAGAGCGCATTTCTGGCGATCAATCCTCTGCTCTAGACGTGTCTGCCAAGGTAGAGATCCAGATTTCTCCTCTTTCTCTTTCCTTGTTCTTTGTTTTCGAACGCCTACATTATGTTTGAGAACTCTTCGAACCATACTCCCCCGCATCGTGATCTGGGCAAAGGACAAATGACCGATGACCTTACAAACCCCCGAGTAGCACATGTGGTCCTCTCCTCGAGCTCTGGGGCGAGCTCAGAAACCTCCCAGACAGTAGCGAGCTCTTGGGGTCAGTTCGCTCTGACTCCAGTGAGCAAGCCACTAGTTCTGGTGAGGAATCACCCCTCCGCGAACTCTGGGATTACTCAGAGCGAGCTCGCGGGGGAGCAGCGACTCCCGCCGAAGAGGAGGCCGCCGAGACCGAGGCCCAGGAGGAGGTCGCCGAGGTTGGGGCCGGCGACCTTACTGGCGAGCTGGCCCGTGAGGTCGACGAAGATGTCGATGAGGATACGGGGACGGAGGTCACTTATGAATACCTCCGTTTCATCGACTTTCCCTTCCCCAAGCTCCCTGAACATCAAGTCTCTGCCGAGGTCGTGAACGAGTTCGACTGGGGCGAATATGTGAGGACCCACGGGGCGAGCTTTCCCCTACCCCGGCGAGCTCCGATTCGAAAAGCCACCGGCAAGTCTGCCCTGAAGGCCAACGGGGTGGAGAGTATCATGAGCGAGTTCGCCCTTCCGGATATTCGGAGGCGGTTCCACATCCCGCTGGACATTTTTATGTATCCTGCATAGGAGAAAGAGCGGGCCGACCTCCCCCCTGCCGGGCTCACAGCCATGAATTACCACACCTTGAAGGCAGGGCTCACCCTTCCCCTCCACCCTATAATCGGGCAGTTTTTGGCGGACACGGGCCTCGCCATTAACCAACTCACTCCGAATGCATGGAGCAATTTGTTGGCCGCCCTGACTGTCTTCGGCCTCGAGGGCTATGAAAACCGGCTGAGCACGGCGGAGATTAACGAGCTCTTCATCGTGATCAAACAAGTGAGGGAGGGGAAGGGATATTATTCTTTCCAAGCTCGCCCGGGGGGTAAATTTTTAGGCGACCTCCCCAACAAAATCCGGGATTGGAAGGAGCAGTTCTTCTTCATCGGGGGGGATTGGCGAGCTTCTAATGGCCGCGGAGGGCGCATTCCTACCCCCGAGACCTACGGGGAGGCGAGCTGTAGGTGGCGTACCTTAGTGTGTGTGCGTCGGATTAGATTACTGATGTAATCTATCTTTTTGCAGGTTTGAAGCGCCACAAGTCGAGCCGCGAGAGACCGAAAGTTTCGATAGGTTTCGAGTTTGTGCGGACGGTGTATTGCTTGCGGGAGAAAAAGGACCGTGAGATCGAACATCTGTGTCAACACCACTGCCGCCGACTCGCCGGTCTCATCACCTCGCCACACCACCTCGCCGCTCGAGGTTTTGCGCTCTTCATTATTGAGTTTCCAGAGCTCGCTGTCTTGTATGTCAAGGTCGCCGAACTGACTTGGTTGTTTGTTATACAGGTGCAGGTCCTATTGCCGAGCTCCCGCCGGTTGAGGTTCCCGAAGCTTATCATTTCCTAGCTCGGCAGCTGAAGATGTGTAAGCCTCGTCCGGGGAGGGAAGGCATCCCTTCGGGAGCGGTCTTGGACGCCACCAAGAAGCTAGAGCTCGCCAAAGCCGCTGAGAAGGCTGGGGGCTCTGGCTCTCAAAAGACCTCGGCACCTCCCCCAACAAAGGAGAAGGTCGCGGGAGCCAAAAAGGGGGCGGGCCGAGGCTCAAACCCTGAACGGGGTACTCAACCACCTCCGCCCCATCAGACGAAGCGAGCTCTCCACCGGGGAGATGGCTCGCGAGTAAGTGAAGAGGAAACTTGCCTCGCCAAGCGAGCCAGGGCTGAGGGCGGCTCCGGATCAAGCCAAACGGGGTCAGGGCGAGCTCTTGCTGTTCAACCTTCTCCAACGCCTCCAACTCCTCAGAGTGCGCCCTCGCCGCCTCCCTACGGGGTCCCTATTCGGGACGATACCCTGCTCGGGCTCAACCCCGATAGGTTTTGGTAAGTGGGCGACCTCTTTTGAGTTGGAAGCCTTTGCAATTTCCATGGTTTTTGCTAACTGATCTGAGTATGTGCAGGTATACCCCCGCCGAGTTCCCGCAGCGACCTGAATCTCTCCATATCTCCGAGCGGTGTCGGGCCCTGAATTCATCGAGGGACCTTCCTGATGGGGTGGCTCGCTGGGTTTTCACCGAGGCCCCCAAATACCTCTCCGCCTCGGAGCTTGGGATGATCGAGAGGCAGAAGCCTGCCGACAAGGCGAGGCTGGCGATGCACTATGCCTGTGCAGCGATGGCGGCGGCTCAACTCGTCAGCTCTGATATCGCCGCCTCTGATAGAGCTCGCCATGATACAAATAAAGCACTCACTAAGGTGGGCGACGAGCGGAAGAAGGCGCTTGAGGAGCTCGCTAGGGCGGAGTCCAAAGCAAAGGCCTCGCTGGAGGCGGAGCGGCTTGCAATTAAAAAGGCAGAAAAACTCCAGGCCGACCTCCGCCAACAACAGGCCGAACTGGAAGGAGCTCGCCGGACACCTGCTACTCGGGAAGAGGAGCTCGCCTTGACCCGGGTTGAGGTAGGGCTCCTCCGGGATCAGAGCCGGGGGAATTCTGAGGAGTGCCGCAAGCTGCGGGAGGAGGTTGCCACTCAGGCTCTGGAGATCGCCGAGCTCAGGGGCCGTTCTGACACTGCCATCACGCCCGAGGCACTTGAGCTCGCCGAGGTGGTTGCCACCGACAAGGGCTTCGTGCTCTGCTTTGCTGAGGTAATTCGCTCCTTCCAATGGGCGCAGATTAATAATGACAGCGAGTGGGAAGCCCTCGTCAGCGAGTTTGAGGACTGTCTGGAGAAGTCCTCGATTCCCCCTGGCACGGAATTGAATATTGGAGACCTCGCGGGCTATGGGATCAATCTCGACGCTGCTCGTCTGAAATTCAACATTATCCAGACGAAGCAGGTCTTGACTGCCGACCTCGCCCAAGAGACTGAAGGTGCCGAGGGGGAAGCTGGAGGTGAGGTCCCGCCGACCATGGAGCAGATGCAGGAGGTCTGTGGGGACGCAATGATAAACATCAGCGAGCTCGGCACAAGCGGACTCTCCGGGAACATCACTTCTGATGCCGAGCTCGCCATGCCCATCCGCCAGGTCGCCCCCACTCCAGAGGTCGCCGACCCCGAGTCTTAGGCCCTCTTTACTATTGCTTTCTTAGTTTAGTTTTCATTTTCCAAGTTTCGGTAGGTCGTCGGGTTGCGGAGCTCGCCCAGAAGGAGCCCCATTTTTGTAGCTTTACTTTTCGTTCAAGTAGATTCAGCTCACCGGGCAGATGCAGCTCGCCCAGAAGGAGCTTTTTGTAATTCAAAGACGGCCAGCTGGTCGGCCTTTGTGGCCAGCACCACTACTCATACTTAGGATTTTTTCAAGTATATTTTTGGCTTGAAAATCTCTTAAGTATCCTTTTGAATATAAGCCGAGCATTTTTTGCCTAACTCTTTTCCTTTATGTATTTGCGCTTTTACGTTATAATTTTTTAGAATAGCTCGTTTTTGTTTATTTTTCTGGTACGTAATTGTTCGTCTTATTCTACTTTGAGAAGCGAATCGTTCGTTTTACATCACTTACGACTACGAATTGTACCTCTGTTCTGAGAGTGCGTACTCTTCGTCTTATGTCACTTAGGGCCGCGAATAGTTTATCTTAGACCGCTTAGGGCGGCGAACTGCACTTCGAATGATTCACGTTGGGCCATTGGGTTTCATGAACCTTGCCTTAGACGTTTCTTCGTCTTTTTTGCGAATTTTTCTAACTTACGGCAGTAGGTGCTTAGCAACCCTTTAAGGAGGGTACCTTCGCGACCTTGGGCACTTTGGCCTTTGCCTTCGAGCTATTTAATTACAACGCTTGGGACCTTGGCCCTTGCGCATTGCGGATTTTTGAGCATGTGGGCGAGCTAGGTTTGGCGAGCTACCAGGAGCAGTGGGCGACCAGGTGCAGCTCGCCTGGTTGGGGAGCTGCACAGGTCCAAACACTTGGGAATTTTTCTAAATTTTCACAGCAACGTAATTTACATCGGTTGCCATCTACACTTCTGATGCAAACCTTCGACTAGTCTATTACAGGATTCTAGTCTATTGATAGAACTTTTTTAGATGTGCCGAGCTCCAGGTGTATGACGAAGCCTTGCCTTCTGCGTCTTCTAGATCGTAGGTGCCATTTGGCCAGGCTGCGGTGACTCGGAATGGTCCTTCCCAGTTCGAACCGAATACACCTGGTGGGGCCATCAATTTCTTCTTTAACACCAGGTCTCCGACCTTGAATTTTCGGTCTCGGACCTGTGAGTTGTAATACTTTTCCGCTCTACGCTTGTAGGTGGCGTTCTTCATTTCTGATGAAGCTCTGGTCTCTTCGATCAGATCCTTTTCTACTGCCAGGGCTTCATCATTCTTCTCTTCATCGTATCCCACCACCTTCCAAGTCTTGTTCTGGACTTCAACCGGTACTACGGCTTCAGTTCCGAAGGCTAGGGAAAATGGGGTCTCCCCGGTGCTGGCCCTATAGGAAGTTCTATAGGACCATAGGACCTCCGGGAGTTCGTCTGCCCAGCTCCCCTTCTTCTAGCGCCAAATTGTTGATAGAATTTGCTGATTGTGTTTGTTATGTGGCTTTACAACGAATTAATTCTACCAAACAATAATCTTATGATTTTGTGTTCTTGGGGAGGGAGAGAAGAGAGCTTAGAGAGAGAAATATTGTAATGGGAGTTGTATTGATTTTCAGAATTGTGAGAATTGTGTGAATAGTACAAGAGATGTCTTATTTATAGGTGTGTGAGTGTGAGACGACACCTTACGAGCCTATGTGGCTTCCGGTGTTGACGAGGGTTCCTTACCCTCGTCTCGATCTCTCACACTGTTCCCTCTATCACGCCTCGTCCTACTACTATGCCTTAGACAAGATGGGCCTCATTAAAAACCTCGCCGTAAACCACCCTTGTGGATAAACCGGACGGAGGGAAAAAGAGCTCTCCATCGGGGTCCTATTGACTAACAAGTGAGCTCATGGGCGAGCTCCCAGCGAGCTTTGGTTGGTCGGGCGAGCTCCCGAGCCTTGACCAGATTCCAGAGTATCGCGCAGTGATGTACCACAGTCGGGCGAGCTCTGGTGTACCCACAGACTGGCGAGCTCTGGACCTTCTCCAGCTCGGATGGGCTCTGGAGACCTGGCAAACCTTGGGGATTATTTCTGAAACCGAAGTATTAGTTCGCCATATCAACAGGACGAAAATGGCAACATGAGCAACTTATAGAAAGACGGAGGGATTATATGATTGTATAAATATATCATTCAAAAGAGGATGATAGACAATAATTGCATCAAAAAATTTAAATATGTATAGTTGACAAAAATTAATTACAATTTTTAATGATATATGTTGTACAATGTGATAATATGAGAGATGATACTCTTATTCTATTAATTTTCATTGATAAAATTAAGTAAAAAAATTTTAAGATGGAAGAAACTTCTCCTACAACAGAAAATTAATACTTTTTTTTTTGAAAAATATAAAAGAAAAGGTATCAAATGAAAGAATTAAATAGCAAATTAAATCTAAATAAAATTTGAAAGAAATAAATTTGAAAAAATAAAATAAATATTAAATATATTAAATATATAATAATTAATTATATGATATATCATATTTTCATTAATTATTTTTATTGGGTCAAGTCAATGAGTAAGAGTAGCAGTAAAATTGGGCCAATATCGTTATTTTTATCATAAATTTCATTACTATTCTTTCTAAATCCACCAACTATAATACATTCATTTTAGAAAAAAAAATACATACGTTTAGTGAAAAAAAAATTGAGGGGGGGCCATGGCCACCCCCACAGTATACATAATTCCGCCACCGAATACGTACCATTTAAATAGTACTCCCTTCGTCCCTCTATAAACTTCTTGTTTCTTTTTGTTGTTTTGTTTAAAAAAACGTATTATTTATTATTATATGGTGGGACACATGTTGACTTTTGTATAAAATAATGAAAAATTGTGAAAAAATAATGGGAAGTTGTGAAAAAAGTAATGGAGAGTTGTGAAAAATGATATTTATTTATTAATATATGAAATAATATTGTTGCTTTTTATGGAATGAAAAATTTTAGTGGGACAGAGAGAGTATCTTTTACTAAAACTAATATTAATCCTCCCACCATCTCCAATATTTATTCCTTATTGTGTGGACACGAGTTTTAAAAAAAAGGTAGATAAATTAAAAATATTGTGGAATAATTGTAGTATGCACTAGTTAATAAAGTGATTATTTGTGAGTGTAATAGTAAAATTATATTTTTTTATAAAAAAATGAGAATAAATTTAAAAGATGGATAAAAATGAAAAATAAATATTGGAGATGGTGTAAATTTAAACTTGTAAAAATATATAAAATTAATTAATTTATTACTCCCTCCGTCCCACTATAAGTTGCTCATATTATCATTTTTGTCCGTCCCACTATATATTGCTCATTTGCTTTTTTTACCTTTTTTGGAAACTACTATTCACTTCTTTATTATTATTTTTAATACTTTTTACACTATTTCCATTACTTTTTCACTTTTCTCTATCACATCACTTATATTTTTTCATGTTTTTCATCACATCACTTATACTTTTTCACTTTTACCTTACTCTGTGTGCCCAAAAGCAACGAGCAATTTATAGCGGGACGGAGGGAGTACTTTTCTAACGTTCCACCTTGCTCAAATATCTCATTCGGGGAGAAGATCCAATAAATTATAATTGAGTAGGTATTGTGAGAAAATAGTTCATGATAAGCTTATCATGAAATTATTTTATTGTATCAAATATCTGGTCAAGTGTATCAAAATATTCATCAGGTGTATCAAAGTTGAAGTCAATATATAAATTTTATTTACCTCAATTTTTGATACACTTGATGAGATTTTTGATACACCTGTTTAAATGTTTGATACTTTCAAATTTATTCACAATAAGATTATCATGAACCATTTTCATACAAATACTTATTACTCCCTCCGTCCCCCAAATTTATTTCCACTTTCCATATTTGTCCTTCCCACAAATTTATTTTCATTCCTCTTTTAGAAAATATTATTTTATTATCACACTAACAAACAATCACTTTATTTTTTAGTAGACCCCACAATTATTCTACAATATCCTAACTTTATCTACTTTATCTCACTTTTCTTAAAATCTGTGTCCATACAAATAGAAATAAATTTGGGAAACGGAGGGAATATTTAATATGAGTTAAGTTGTTTTCAGTGAGAATCAAACTCAAAATGTGTAAACGTTGGCATTTCGGCTCTGAGGCCATAATTTTTTATCCACCTCGTCCAAAATTCCAAATTTATAAATTTATGTGCTGTAAAATAATTTTTTTTAACTTTCATAACATTAAATATATCATACTGTGAGAGTTTCTGTGATTTTATAACTCAATTTCATGCTGGATAATATAATCTTGTGAATATAATTGTTAATTTATTGATTCTTAAAACATTGGAAGAACAATAAATAAACACGATAAAAGTGATAACACTTTTAAACTTTAATTCATAATTCAACCTCCTCACAATGATAATAAAACTCCTATTTATACTAAAAATAAATAAAAATATTAAAAATTCTAACAAATTAATTAAAAATACTACTCAACAATAAGAAAATATAATATATGAGTCTATGTTCCTTATCCCTATCAAAAAGTTTCAATTCTTGAAGAAAACATATGATCTGCATAAAAAAATATATAAATTCTTGCTTTTAAAAAAAAAAAAAAGTTTATGACTCTTTCTGCAATTGATGAACCGGAGTGCTTATATTCATCAATTTGTCGATTTTTTTGATTAATTTTGTTTAGTTGGGAGAAGAAATTTCTGAGTCTAGCCAGATATGGAAGGGAAGGAGGTGCCTAAAATTCATGTGAAGACAGTCAGATTTTAGAGGGCTCTATTTTTGAAGAAGTCAGGAAGTGAGGGGAACCTTGGAAGCATTAGTAGGAAGGAAGGACAGCTATGTTTATGTGATTAATTTATGCATACTATGAGATGGATATAGAAGTATAGTTGAAGTAACAATTTATTAATAATTGAGTAATATTTAATATTATATTTAATAATATTCTAAGTATTAATAAAATAACTTAATAATATTTGAAAAATAATTGATTTATATCCAAATTAATAGCAACTTGGTAGCATTAATAAGTTATACTGTAAGAACAACTTAACCATGCTTGAAAAATAATTGACTAATACCTGAAAATAATTTAATAATACCCGAAAAATAATGTATTAGTAATATCCAAAGAACACGTCACTAATTTTCGAATGAAGATCCCCTCATGTACATGGGAGAATCCAGATCTCCAATAACAAAAAAAATACACAATGCAATGTGTAATTGTATATTTTTTAAAAATTTAAAATTAAAATTTAACTTAAAATTCAAATGCATGATATACACCAAAATGCTTAAATTAATGCTCAATTGTAAAATAATTAATACTCCCTCTGTCCCACAGAAATTTGCACACTTTTCTTATTCGGACGTTTCACACAAATTTGCACACTACTAAAAAAGGAAACATTGATTTACGTGCACACTCACAAACCTATACACATATTTACCCATATGCCACTACTTTATATATAAAACGCATTGTGTCGTTCCGTAGGGTGCAAATTCCTACTAACGGAGGGAGTAATTTTTAAAATTTATATTACGGTATAGTGAATGTGTACACGTCATATAATATAATATTATTGTGCACGTGGGAGGGATGATGGTCCGGCATTGTGTGAGTGAAGGAGTTGGTGCCAAATGGTGGTGGTCGCCCATGCGCACATCACGTGACACTGTCTACTACGTTCGCTGCATCTATTCACTCTCTTTACCCTTTGAAGCTGCCAATCACCATCCAACAATTTTCATTTTCAATTTTCACTTTTTTTAAAACAATTAATATTGTCTTTCTTGGCTTTTAGAAAAATAAAATTGTCCTTTTAACTTTATTTTTCTGTATTCTAATGAGTGCAAGGGCCCGGTATGTCCATCACCATTAGGGAGACTTGATTATTTGTCTATTTGTTATTTCATTTTGTCTATTACTAATTAGTTTGTTTATAAAAAATATATAATTTACTTAAAATTTTGAATTCTAAAATCTTGGCAGTGCAAAAGTAACCAAAACAAACACCCTAATCCTTCATGAAAATACTATCAACTTTCATTATATCAGTTATATTGTAGCTAGAATTAAGGGGCCGTTTGGTATGAAAAAATTTCAATGGTAATGGGAGTGTAGATAAATATATAGTAATTATAGTAGATAATGAGAACAATGATGTACACAATATTGATTTTTTTCCCAAATAAGGTAATCATTACCCTCCCCTCATCCTATAATCATTATCCTCAATCAATCCCCCATACCACAATCAACAACTTTTTTTTTTGTTAATTTATTCCAAAATTAGAACACAACACTAATGATGTAACCACCATAAATACAAACTCACATTCAACCTATGTAAGGATAAAAAAGGAAAATAAAATTTTATTCTCTTTAACACCGTAGAATTTGAAATAAACGCCCCTAAATGAAATCATCTCATTCCACAAATTAACCACAAAAAATTAATAGCAGGGCACAAACTCTAATTTGTGCCTCCCAACCCCTATTGCAATTACTACTAATAAATGCAAGTTAAAGGGAGTTAGTTCACAATTTGGTAAAATAATTTCTAATTAATAATAATTAATGTTTATATATATATTTATTCAACTACTATTTAATATTTATTATATATACACTATCAATTATATAAATTTTTTAAAACACATTCGCTACTTATTTTTAATTATAATAATTATTATAAGCAATAATGATATTTAAAAATGTGAGTTCTCATATTTCACAAAGTACCTACTTTAATTATTTCACGAAGTATGAAATTTATAACATTATATATATTAATTGATATTATTATATGTATAAATAGATATTATTAAATTTATAAATTAGAATATTATGGTATTAATAAATATATAATATTATAAATATATTTAATAATACTACCTCTGTCTCGTAAGAATTTACACTCTACGAGATGACATATTTTTTTTTAAAAATATTATATAAATAAAATAATAATGTATTAATAAATATATATATAATTTTATGAGTGTCCATATAAATCAATAATTTTTAACAGTATACAAAATTTTGAAAAATGGAGTATTAAAAAAATATACAAATTCTACATTAATAGAGAGAGTATTAATTTTATAAAATAAAAAATTCCCCATCTCTCGGGCAAATGGCAGCAAAGCTCTTGTCATGTGAAATTTCCAAAGCTGTAGGACTCGTGCCCTATCTGGTAAACCTTGGCCAGCCCACTAAACGACACCACTCTTCTCGTTCTGGTTTTAGTATCATAAATAAATTACTGAAATCAAAACGATCGAGGACAGAGTTATTGATAAAATTGAGCCATTCATGAGTTTAATTCAATTCGATTTATTAAGTTTTAAATTTAATTCATTTATGTTGATTAAACAAATTGAGTTTGAATTTATAAAATATTCAATAAATTAATCAGATGGTTCGAACTCGATTAATTCAGTTCTATAATTATGCATATTTTTTTATAATTTTATTAGAATAATTAGATTCGACTCGATTTAATTGGATAAATTCGTTGAACTAATTAATATATCGAATCGAACACTATTAACCAACTTGCTTAAATAACTGTTCTAATACTTAAAAAAAGTTAAAAGATACTCCTCCATTCCCTAAATTTATTGTGTCTGACACGTATTTTAAGAAAAGTGAGATAAGTAAAAATAAAGTGAAAGAATTGTGGGGTTCACTAAAACATAAAGGGTGTGTTTGTTTACGGATGGGCCCATCCGGATGGGGGATGAATTTTCCCCCATCCCACCCAATTTTCGGACTTGCATATCCCATCCCATCCAAAATACACATCCACTCCCTATTATACATCTACAAACCTATTTCACATAATTCAATATCAATCACATCAATTTTATCTTACATATCAAATACATTTTATTTATCTTTTTTTCACATATATCATATATATTTTTATTTAATTTATATCAATTAACATAAAATAAGTATTAATTTTAATTATATATTTTTTACATATTATAATATCCTATTATATATATATATATGTAATTAATTAATATTATAAATATATTTAAATTTTATTTAAAATTATTATCTTGGAGTATAACAAAACTTCTACTATTATTAATTATTTGTGATTTAAAATTAAAAATATTTATTTATTATATATA
The DNA here is from genome assembly GCA_026898435.1 of Prunella vulgaris. Taxonomy (NCBI): domain Eukaryota; kingdom Viridiplantae; phylum Streptophyta; class Magnoliopsida; order Lamiales; family Lamiaceae; genus Prunella; species Prunella vulgaris. The sequence continues at coordinate 370,891 of JAPKLY010000158.1, read as the reverse complement.
CACTGTTTTTATATTATTTATTATTAATTTAATTTATCTTAAAAAAATATTAATTATCAAGGTTATTTAAAAAAAAAATTATTTATGTATTACAACAAAATATAATTAATATACAATCATTCAATCATTACTCCACTAACTAACAATAATAAAATAATACATTATCATCTAAAAAAAGTATTGATTTGACATAAAGTTTCATCCACCCCTACCACATCCAATTCAAACCAAACACAAATTTACTATTCACAGAATTTGCCCCATCCATTTTTTTTCTCCATCTGGATGTGCTGCATCCACCTCAAGACGTAAACAAACACTACCAAAGTGATTATTTATGAGTGTAATAATAAAATATTCCCTATGTCCATGAATCTTTTTCCCTATTTCATTGTGGACATGAGAATTAATAAAAATTAGTACTCCCTCCATTTCAAAATATATGACACTTTAGTTTTTTATACTTTTGTCATAATATATGTCATTTTAGATTTTTTTTTCCCCAAAACATTCAATCAACTTCAATTATCTATTTCGCAATGCATTGGTTAAAATAATATTCCTTAATATGCGTGATACATGCTAAAATGACATAATTTTGAAATTGAGAGAGTATTATATTAAAATGATAGATAAAATAAAGGAAAAGTAAGAGTATTGTGGAGCCCAAAATTTTATTGTGAGTGTGAGTTGTTTATAACAGGTAATGGAATCAATAATTAATAGATGGGAAACCTGGTGGCTGCCCACTGTGTTTTAAAAAGCGGATCGGACCGGCCGGTCTGACCGGTCCGACCGCTACTCGGACACCTCTCCGGGCCGCTTTAGTACGTTGGACCGGGCATTTTCAAAAGCACCCGAAAAGCGCTCAAAAGCGGTAAAAACCGGGTCGGACCGGTCGCTCGTTGGATCGGCCGAAACGGCGCTTTGACAATTTTTTTTAATTAAATGATATTTTTTTACACAAAATTAACTAAATTAATTTTATATATACTACATATTAAATATAATTTAATAATATAATGGTTAATTTTAATTCATAACCCTAGATAATAGATATAGTTTCACTTCCTAGAAATATAACTCTAAATCTCCACTCTCCTCCAGTATAATATCTAATTTTAATTTATTTTTTAAATAAAATTTATTCATAAGATATATTTTTTTATTAAAAAAAAATATAAATATATATAATTATACATTATGCATTTATGATATCACACCAGTTCAACCGCTTTAAAAATGATTAGACCCAATTAAACCCGATCCGACCAAAAATATTAAGGTGATCGGGTCAACTTCAGCTTCCGATTTTAAAACATAGGCTGCCCATTCGATGCTTGAGGATGACTATTTCAAAGCTTCAGGATAAGCACGCCACCTGCCCCACCCCTTACTCTATACCTATTTTTAATTAATATACATACCTATATTTAATTACTAGAGTCTCGAGACTAGGCATAATTTAGTTTTTAGTTACTTTTATTTATAATCAAATTAATGAAAAAATTCTCCAAATTTAATGTTGTATGGAGGGATTAACATCTTTCTAACACTGAATATATACGGTGTGAAATTAATTTATAATAAAATTTGAATATGATTAATATGTTTTTATAAAATAATTAATACTTCTTAATTAATATATTTTTGTAAAATGATTAATTCTCCTCAATTATTTTAGTAAAACAATTAAATTTCTTTAATAATATAATTAATACTACCTTATAAATTGTTTTTTAAGTGAAACTTATTTCTATACTTTTTACCGTTTAATAATTTTGTGTTTATATTACTATACCACGATATTATTTGGCATAAACACATAACTATAAAAAAAGTGAAAGTATAGGGTTTGGGTGGTAAGTAACATTTTAGGTTTGCTATTTTCATTTTGTGTGTGTTATTATATATATATATATATATATATATATATATATATAATGCCATTGTTTGAAAAGATACTATCTTCTAAAAAAACACTTAGCTACTTTTTTCCCAACTTACACAATCTAAATAAAAAATTAAGAAAAAAATACTTGCTATTTTTAAAAAATAATTTACACAATTTAAATAAAAAATAATAATTTCCAAAAATTAAGAAAAAATACTTGCTATTTTTTAAAATAATTTACACAATTTAAATAAAAAATAATATTTTCCCCGTCCATGATAATTGAACTATTTTGATTGTTCATGATTATTAAAAAATAGATATAATATGTAAAATTGATTGTATTAGTATAAAAAAATATTTGATTTGATATGTAAAAGTGAGTGTATGTATATAAAAAATGAAATAATAATTGTAATTTTTAGGTAAATAGACTTTATTATGGACAGCTGTTTAAGACAATATGGACCATTATCATGGACAAAAAGAATAATTTATATGCATATTTATAAAAACATATACATTTATTCGTATATTATTGTTTATTAGTTTTTTTAACTAGCAAACTTCTACCGAATGAAGCGAATATAATTTATATATAATACAAAATGTTTCCCTTAAATTAAAAAATAGCCAATACTTCTTTAGTCTCGGGACTAATTTATATGAGTAAGTCTCCTGTGCACCAATTACACGATACAACTCAAATTCATTTTTAAAAAGTTACACAATTTATTACTGAAAAGTTGCACAAATTATTACTGAAAAATTACACTATAAAAGATATATTTTTCAGTAGTATTTTGTATAATTTTTAAAAAATAAATTTGAGTTGCACCCTATAACTGGTGCATACAAGACTAATTCAATTTATATTATTTTGGGTATGCGAATAAAAAAATGAATATATGAATGTTAAGTTAAATAAAAAAATATATTTTATTAATTTTTATAAATATAATTTTTTTAAATATAAAAGTAGAATTGAAATATTCAAATAAAATAGAAATGAGAGTAGTTTTGTGATAAATGGAGTAATTTTTTATATTATTAAAAAAAGGACGGTCTAATTTTCCTAAGTAATCTGACTTGGACATGTCTCGGAAGATAAGACCATTTTTGTCCTCATCAAAAGATCCCAAGGAAGAAGTGAATTTCCTAACTTGCCCTTGCCCTTGCCCTTGCCCTTGCCCTTCTATAAGAGCAGTACCTCCCTTCATCATAACAGCAAACAATCCCTAAAACTGAAAATCTGGTTCTGAAGAAAAACAAATTCCTCTCATCTCGAATTAGCAATCGGACTACCTCGCAAGATGAATTACATGAATAAGGTGTGGGCCGCCGCCAGCGTCTCCGTCGTGAACAGCCACTCCGAGCAGGGGCAGAAGCTGAAATCAGGTCTTCAGTCTTTCAACCATGGCAAGAAGCGCTTCTTCTCCGGCGCCGTGCAAAACTCCGATTCCGGAGATATCCTCGCTTCCGGCGACGACAGGAGGAGGCAGGCGGATGATTCTCTTCGATCGGTCATGTACTTGAACTGCTGGGGACAGGGCTGATGGTGAATCCATATGACCGCCGCAAGGGTACGATCGTGATTATTTTTATTGACTCGGTTTGTTGAAGTGACTGAGTTTGCTGAGTTGACTCGGGGAAGTGATATTAGGAAGGGATACGGAGTGTGGTTGAATTGAGAGATAGAGGACTCAACTGTAAATTATGTAAATTTGTATATATCACTCACTCACATCACATGTCAGTTGTCTCCTTGAAAATGGAAGGGCCAATGAAATGAATTTGGTGCTAAACTATTTTCTTTCTTATCATTGTTTCAATATAGGATATTATCACACCTGCGATTGTGCAAATCTATTTTATCGTTACCAAATCAACCTCTGGAAGAAATAAAAAGTATTATATATTTTTGGTTGGGCATTTAAGTCGCTTAAATAAAAGGAAAATGGCCGAGCTAGGCTGGTGATCATAGCTCCCATGGTAAGGGTTTGCCGAGCTTTCTTCAAGAACTGGTTCGGTGATTTTTTTCTTGGCAACCCCCTTTGATTTCTGGCAAATTGTATCCTCCTGTGAATTTTCTGTATAAATATTGTGTTATTATCCTTGGGGAGAAATCCACTCTATCAAAGCGTAGATGAATATCGGGTAGAATTTTGGGGCAAATTTTGAAGATTATGGAAAACAAGTATGTGTTTCGATCAGGTATTGCCATGGGATCTCTCGTGGTTTTGAAGCGTTTGGACGGACACCCGATTTCATCATGTACGCTTTTGGGTCCAATTCAAAGTCTCTCACTTAGCCGTATAATATGACTTCCCAAGTAGCCCTGACTGCTCGGAAATGTGATTGGTAATGCTCAAAGTAACATGCTCTGCCAGTATGATAGTAGAAGTTGGAACTCAGAAATCAATAATCGAACGCTTTTTGGCAGATGACTGTAGAAGTCGGTAATCGGACATATTTTGGCCGCATAATATCTAGAACCGTCTAGTTCTTTTATTAAAAAAATATAAAAATATAAAATTTGGGTTGTCTAGGTTCTTCTAGACCCGAAAACGTATATAATTTCTGCATTACTGATATAAATTCATTTACTCTCTCCGTTCATGATAATTGAACTTTTTTCGTTGTGCATGATTATTAAAAAAAATAAGAACTTGTTTGGTTGACACTTTTGGAAGATGAGTAATGATAATTAAAGTCGTAGTGTATGTTTGGAATGTCTCTATCATGACTTTGATTCCAAAAAACTAGGAATGACAATGAGGCAGGCCAGGACGGGTATCTAAAGACCCATGTCTGCCCCTCCGTCCTACCCCATGCCCCACTGCGGGACAGAATATTGCGCTCCATGCCTGCCCCGTGCGGGGTAGATCCGCCCCGCCTTGCTCCATGTTGTATATAATTATATACTAAAAATAATATAATGTATATTTTAGATAAATAAAAATTATTTAAAAATAAAAATAATGCAACAAATATATCAAAATATATTAAAAAAATAATTTTAAAATTATTTTAGATTAGAGTTGCAATAAATAATATAGTTTTAAATTTATTTGATATATTATAAATGTAGGATATTAGTTTTATTTTATATATTATAAAATATTATATATTTATTTACTATATACTACAGAACAGGATGGGGTGTGGCGGGGCAGTAAAAGTACAAACTCATGCCTGCCCTGCCCCATGCGCAGGGCGGGGCGGGACCCGCCCCATTCTCTCAGAATGGGGCGGGGCGGGTCTGCCCCAAACGGAGCAGGTCATTTTGCCATCCCTACAAAAAATTAAGAAATCTACCATAGTTCATCTATTTGACAACTATGACTTTCATTATATATCTTTTTTATTCCTATAATTTTTTCATTTTTTATAATTATACCAAACGCCCTTAAATGTATTGTGTAAAAGTGAGTATATTAATATAAAAAAAACATTTGATAATCAAGTGAATTAGTTCACCTTCCACCGGATATCTCACTTAAATGAATTGAAATTTCTCACTTAAATGAATTGAAATTTCTCACTTAAATGAATAATTCCAATTCAATTTTTTTAGAAATAAATTAAAAAAAATATAAAATTGGCTTGGAGATAATTTTTTAAGCCATGCGAGGGAGATGAAAGCGCATATATAATAAAGGATACTTACTAACTAAGAAACTGCATGGCTCTACAGTATAACTTTGACAAATCTCAATCAATGTAGAACATTAAATAATTGCAATAAATTCATGATTTTTCATTTAATATATTGGTTACAAATGGACATACAATTTAGAAAACTAAAAGAGGTGTTTTATACCGAAGAACTATAATAATTTCGTATTATCAATCGATAAAAAAATCAATATTTATTTTAAAATATATTTGAATTGGTTCTTCATTTCAATAAAATTTTATGTGATTATCACAATTCATGTAAATTTATAATAAAACTGTTTTGTCATATATTAGTGCTTTTGTCGTGCCTTCTTTTCTCAATTATGAGAGAATTTCTTTTATATATTTATCAACTTGAGTTGCACCGTGTAATTGGTGCACAATGGTGCACAAGAGACTTACTATTTTATACATTTTTCGATGTATTTGCTAAAATATAGTAAATTGCTGTTGGACTTGAGCACGACTGTTCAGGCCTTTGGGCTTTGCATTTGGGCCAACTTATTAAGGATAATTTTTACAGGACTAAAAATATTATTTTTCCTATTTTATTTTAAAATAAATTCCCTACATCAAACTACAAACTTAAAAGTAAAATTATATCTATGGATCAAGATTAACAATAAGGATATAGAAGTTGCATTTTTCTCATAAACATCAGTAGTTTGTGTCATACTGTATAGATGAATATCTTCTTGTGCAACATACAAATGTTCATGTGGAGTAGTACCTTATTAGAGAGAATGAATCACTTCTTTCCTTGCTCCAACTCCTCGACGCCCATCTTCTCATACCTGTTTGTTAGCAGCACAGAAAACTACTCAGCAAAATAAAAAATTGATCATTTTCTAACCACTGATTTATAAGAGCAGCAACTGACAGGGAATGTTCTTTTTTTGGTTTTAAAAATCACAACTTAGATTTTGAAATTTATAATTGGGTCTAGTTCGGAATATTGAACACTGATTTTTAAAAACCATCACCACCACACTACTCAAACACTAAAAAAACAAACAAAATGATGTTAGGAATATAAGTTAGGGAGCTCTAACTTAACTCAAAATCATGGTCAAAAGTCAAGAATTGACTCTTACTTATATACCATCCACAATTTCTTTTGGATCAGATCACAACACACCCAACTTACTATAAGGATTTCAAAATCCCTGAATTTCAAATACTTATTTTTAAAAATCACTTAAAACCATAAAGAACATCATCTAAGTGACAATTCAATAAATACTTCTGACAGAAAGCATTTTAACATGTTTTTATATTTTTCTCAAACATGCAGTAATTCTACTCGACAGCCCAATTAGGCAAGCAAGATAAATCATTCACATAAACCCATACCTAACATCAAAGAAAGGCTTTTTAATATGTTTCTCCAAAAGTTTTCTTGAACCTGAAATCCACAAGATCATGACATGAGTAAGATCGACAACATTTTCAAACTTTAGAGAAATGGTGCTTTGCTTGTATATTGGATGTACATACTTGCTATGAAATGACAATTACATGATTTGTAATATGACATCAGGCTATCAGCATGAATAGAGTACATTAATTATCAATCACTATAATAGAGATAATACTACTACAAGATGTCATTTGAATGAATGAATAAACAACAATATCATGCTGAGAGCAATTTCTCAATATGACTTGGACAAAAACCAGGAGAACTCCTTATTTTGTCACATTGGGAAAAGAAGAGTAATATTCACAAAAAAAACAAAAAAAGCCAAGAATTTCAAATATTACACTTGAGCAAGCATAAAAACCTTAATTCCACAGACACATTTAAGATTATGAGTTTACACGGAAAAGACATATAAGAATATGATGGAGTTTACATGGAAAAGACATATCAGAATATGGTTTTCTCATCTTATGGTATAACTGATGTAACGTGAAAATTAGAAATTAAAGGGAATGAGGACAGTTACCTTATTCTCCATTGAACAAATTTCCAACCAACACGCACTATAAATATATGATTGAGATTGCATAATAGAGCATTTGGAACTCAAGTAAAATTAATTCCCCAGGCAGGCACAACCTGTCTGTGAGAAAGTAGTAAGACCATACAATAGATGTTCACATACGTTTGTTTGTACGAAATATTTATTTACCAGAACCCAGTACTCTCTGCAGGCAGGCAGGCAATGAGATGTTTCAATGACTAGCATGCATTTCAAGGAGGAAACATGCATGGTCGACATTTAATTAATGGTATATCAACAAATGCAACTCAACACTTGTAACATGTATGCCTAATTAAGAACTAAAGCTTCCAGTACAGGATATGAACTAAACCCACAAGATGAGAAAGCAAGCAGTGAGATATGACCCTCAAAGTCAACTTATTATACAGTTCATTGAGAGCTTAGCTTTCCATCCAAGCTCATAACCAAGAGTTTGATTATTATATATAATAGTCATCGAAGTAATCTTTAAAATTAAACAAAACAACCCTCTTATCGGATAATTCCCTCAGAGCATTAGCATAAGCAACTGAGTTGACAAATGCAGGATATACCACGTGAAATACGTAGAGCACAACGTCAAGTGATATAGTTGACAAAAGATGGTATCATTAGATGTAGGATGTGTTTTCAGAAGACAATGTTTGCTTCCAAACATTCAAGTGTCTGTCTGATATTTGTCTAAACTAACTCTTAAATATATGCCAGCGATATGATTCCATCAGCATTAACAAGACGAAATTACCATAAACAAGCTTACTCTTAAAATTCAGGAAAATTTAAAATAGTAAGTTAGAATCCTACAAATACTCTTGAATCAAAGCAAAATCCAAAATTGTACATCATTAAAAAATTCGTTGTCATTCTTTTTGACTCTCCAACACCTGATTCAATAATGAATACTTAATTTTTTATACAGAAATCTCGTCCAAAAAGTCACATACGTATGATAAGACCTTTCCCTTCCAAAGTTCTTCAGCTAAGGCTTGGATCACCATCAGTTGCAAGAATAATCCGAAGAAAGGTTTACATTAAGAAACTCAAGTGATGATGGAGCAATTCAATTCTTTTTTTAATTATGTGGAAATATATATATATAATTTACCTGCCAAAACTTTTTGGTACTATCACTATACTTGCAACTTACAAGTTCTCCATGCAATAACAATCTGCCCAGACATCATCAAAGTTAAAATTCAGGCAGATAACTTAACAATATCACATGAATGGAACTTTAATGACTTAGCATACCTTTTTTTAAAAATTTCAAATCCACTCAAAAATGATCCCAAACTTGATGACTGGACAATATTTAACAAATCAAGATAGATAGATAGGACTAATAAATGTGCACCATTCTAAGAATAAATGTCATCTTTCAAAAATGTAAGTATATTTTATCACATGAACATGAATATATAAATGTCATCTTTCAAAAATGTAACATTCCTCAGTGACCTAATGGGTTGTGGCATTCAGTATTTAGAGAAACTTCAGTTAAACATTTGAGAAAAAGTTCGACAAACATTCCAAACCACATACGTACACTAGGACAAATCATACCACTGTGTTGCCCTGGCGTCCAGTTACTTCCTATTTCTTGCATCACCTGTTTTTCATCAACCAATTGCTTCCACACCATTAACTACAATAACAAGACCAACTAGTAATTCACAACACACAACTAGTGTAGAGCCTTCTACACAGAAAACAAGATTTAATTTCCCAATTAATATTTATATATGCATAAACTTATTCAATAAATTCGACAACCGACTGCGACATTTTGTCAAACACCTTGTCTACAAAAACATTGAATCCCACAGAGATCATCATTAACTTGCGAGAATTACAGATGTTAATTTTAAATTCAATAAATTGCACGTGCATCCATCTTTACACCAAATTATTAAAATTTCATAATGAATTATTTCACCTGAATTTTGGGTTATCACAAGAAAATCTAATCTGCATAAATTATTGACATAATAATTTGCAGAAAACTGTTATCTTTGAATGTTACAAATAAAATGATTTCTTCGCAATGTTTTGTAACATATATTTGTGTTTGCAACTCATTTATTAAATACTAAATAAACCCATATTAAAATATACCTATTTCCACCCCTAACAATACCTCCTAATAATGAGGAGGCAGTTAATAGCAGTTATAAAGACCATATTATCTCCCTCCCAATCCTAATAACCTCCATTACCACGTCTCTCTCACTCTCTCTCTCTCACTCTCATAAACATACTATTTCGGCTCTGGTCTACTGATATTCAAGACTAGTACTACTAATAAAAGACAGAATCTTCCTCGGGTATTTTCTCTTTCATTATCTTTTAACTTTCCCACGAAAAATGCTTTTACTACTCAATAATATACACATAATTGTTTGTTTATTTTTTTCACAGGTTTATTTCTTCCATCAATGGCGTTGAGCTACTATTCCAATTCGGAGTCAACCCAGCAACTGGACTCATTCTGTGACTCGGAGCTCCTTTCATTCAACGACCTTTTTCACCCGGAAAATCCCAGCTTTTTCCTCTCCAATGGAGTTTCATACGATCATCATCACCCCATTTCAACTGAATTCCAGCCCTTTCACTATCAAAAACGCGACCAAATTTACGCCGGAAATGACCACCTCAACTGCCCTGTTTTCTCCAATGAGTATTTCCCCAACCCCTGTTTTCTCCAAGACTACACTCTCCCCGAAATCCCACTTCCGCCGCTGCCGGAATTCCCCACTGCGCCGCCGTACGACTGCGTGAAGAGCTTGTCGGCGCAGAGCATCGCGGCGAGGCAGAGGCGGCGCAAGATAACAGAGAAGACGCAGGAGCTCGGGAAGATAGTGCCAGGTGGACTGAAGATGAACACCGCCGAAATGCTGCAATCTGCTTACAAATATGTCAAGTTCTTGCAGGCCCAAGCTGCCCTTTTGGAATTCATTTCTTCATTTCATCAGGTGAATTATTAATTCACAGACATTAGTTCCAATTCTTGGAAAGCCAGAGCCTTTAATTTTTGTATAAATCTTGCAGGAAAGTGCAGTTGAATTTTCCGAAGATTTTCAGCTTCTCATTGAATCTCCATTGATTCAAGAAAAGCTATACTCGACTGAAAACTGCTTGATTCCCCAGAAATTCTTTGAACAGATTTGCAGTGATGATGAAGAATTCAAAACGAATACACATTGTGTGAAGAAAGAGCACTGATTTATTGAGCATTAACAGTGTTTAGTTTAGATTAATTTTAACGTTAATTTTGATAAGTTTAGTTTAATTTTGCAGTGTTTTGTTTTTCTATCTAATTTTTAGATATCATGACAGTAGGGTAGATTATTAGGGGGAAAATGTAATTATTTTTCCTAATTTTTTGACATGATTATATAATGAGCAATTGAGTTATTTTTTATTAATTAATGGACATTTATAAGTTGATGCAAAAGATACTATATTTTTATAAATTGATTATAAATATTTGTACAAATATACAATTTTTTCAGAGAATTAATTTTTAATTAATGTTATTTTTTAAACTATTTTGTAATTGTTTCTTAATTAATGTCAAATGATATTGATTGTTGCTTATTTACTCTTCTATTTAAATCGTCGTTAAAATATTAAAACCGCCATGAGAAAGTGAGAGTTAATGCACTATTTAATATCATTATTAAGGCTCTTAATTTCACTAATTCAGATTAATTTAATTATCTTGGAAAAGTTTTTTGCTTTAATAATGGTATTTTCATGCTAAAGTGAGTTAAAAAAAAATCGCTATACTAATGACAATATTAAACACACACAAAAATTATATAACAAATAATTTAAGATAAATAAATATAATAAAAATAAGTACCTCAAATCTTAATAAAAATCACGAAACTTAATTAAACCTTTGTAACTCATCATTGCTTCTAAACATTACATAAAATAATAAATCTTTAATTAAAAGAATAAAGAAATTTAAAATGATAGTTGAAATTTATCAATACAAATAAAATAATTTAATTTAAAAATTCAATATTATGTACTCAATTTTGGTAAATAATTTAATTTTATCATTTTTATGCAATCCAACATTTCTAGTTATACTAAGCTATCGTAAATAAGTCGAGAACAAAGTTTCAGTTATGGCATACAATCAATATAATAAAATCCGATTGTTCTCCAAAAAAAATTGCCTAAGAGTGTTATGTGCTAAAAATATATGAAAAACATATTAAATTTATAGTTTAAGTAAGAAATTTAAAAATAAATATGCAGCAAAAAAAAAAAAAAAACCTCACAAAACGATGTATAAATTCAGCATTATTGTGGTTGGCGGCGTGTTGAGCAGCGAAGGAAGAAAAATATGAAAATTGTGTCTACTTGAATGAATGTGTGAGTTCTACTTTGGAGAATCTGAAATAAATAAATAATAATAATAATAATAATATATTATTATTATTATTATTATTATTATTATTATTATTAAATTTTCTTGATATGTTTTTACGAAAGAGCACTGATTTGTTTAGCATTAACAGTTTTTAGTTTAGTTTAGATTAATTTTTGACGTTAATTAGGCAATGTTTTTTCTGTTATTTTTTCTATCTAATTTTTACGTATCTTGACATTAGGGTAGATTATTAGGGGGAAAATGAAATATTTTTTTTCCTGATTTTTGACATGATTTATGAGCAATTGAGTTTTTCTTTTTTGATAAATTAATCTCGAGTGATATTGATTGCTTATTTAATCTTCTATTTAAACTCCTCGTTAAAAATTAAAATATTAAAACCGCAATGACACAGTGAGAGTTAATGCATTATTTAATATCATTATTAGGGCCCTCTTAATTTCATTAATCCAGATTGATATTTACTTTGGACGTTCTTTTTGGGTATTAGCTTAGCTAATTCTTGTTTTTATGCACCCATATTTGTTTTTTCAGTTTAGGGTTTACATGCACCCATATTTGTTTGCAGTACGCACACCTCACAAATTATCAATTTTGTTTTTAAAAGTTTTTTAATTCTTCTTTTTTTTGTGCACCCCCCCTGTTTCATTCATCTCGTATTTGAAAAAATAAAAAACAAAAATAGATAAGAATAATGGTGAAATTTTTTTCTTCCTCAATCTTCATTCATCCTCTTCATCTCCTCTCTCAACCTCTATTTTTACATCTTAAGTACGGGATCTCATTTCGATTTTGATTATACGAAATAAAGTACTATTTTCTAACTTTTTTTTATCACAATTTTAGCCCTTTCCCAAAAATTTTGTCAAATTTTTTGTTCATTTAATATTTTGAATTACACATTTTTTATTTATTTTTTGGATTTTTTTTAAAAATATACTCTCCCTCTCCACCAAATTATTTCCCACTTTTTTTTTGTCCACAAATTTTTTTCCCATTTCCTTATTTGGAAACAACCAACATTCACAATAAAATTTTGGATTTCATAATACTCTTACTTTTTCCTTATTTTATCTATCATTTTAATATAATACTATTTTTTATTAAATCCCGTGCCCACAAAGAAATGAGAAAATGATTCATGACGGAGGGAGTAATTGAAAATTTTTTGTTTGGGTTGTTTGAAAAAATATTTTAATTTTTTATTTATTATTTGGTTTGTGCTTTTCATTTCACATTTTTCTTTTCCCTTTTTTGTTAAAATTTTTCACCATACAAACAAAAAGTACTTAATTTTTTCTACTTAACTTTTACTTATTATTTTCTATTTATTTGGATTTTTTTTTGTTTTTAAAAAATTATTACTTACAAAATAAAAATTAGTTATGCTTATTCGTGGGCATGCTTTTGGGAGTTTTTCCAAGTGGGTGTAAACATTCAGGGAGAAAAAGTCAAATGAATATTTACTATATATTTTATATTTTTTTAATTAATAAAATTATGAAGTGTGTGTACTTTATACAAACGTGGATGTATATAACCAGGGCCTAAACTTTATTTTACAAGAGTGTGAGTGTAAATACATTAATTAAATATTGATTTTATATTTACTAGCTCAGGTACTCATATAAAAATTTATTATACAAGAAATGAGGATAAATCAGTATATTTAATAATTATTTTATGTTTTCTGGCCCAAATATTCATCCAAAACGTTGTTATATCCGAGAATGAGGTAAATTAACATATTATTTTAGTTTTTTATATCCTGGCCCAAGTGAGTAAGAAAGTAAATGAATTAATGTATTAAATAATTATTATATATTTTCTGATCTAAATACTCTTAAATTTTTGCTTTGCAATATAAGAGAATAAATCAATATATTAAATAATTATTTTTTCTAGCCCAAATACTTTATATTAAATAATTATGAGTAAGTCTCCTGTGCACCAGTTACACGGTGCAACTCTAGTTCATTTTTAAAAAGTTAAACAGTTTATAACTGAAAAGTTAAACAGTTTATTATTAAAAAGTGTATCTTTCATAGTTTAACTTTTCAGTAATAAACTGTTTAACTTTTCAGTTATAAACTGTAACTTTTTAAAAATGAACTTGAGTTGCACCATGTAACTGGTGCATACAAGACTAATCCAATAATTATTTATATTTCATGGCCCAAACGCTGGTTTAAAACTTTATTTTACCAAGGCATAAGAGTAAATTAACATCTTAAAATAATTATTTTATATTTCCTGGCCCAAAGACTCATCTAAAAACTTTTTATTTTACAACAATATAAGAGTAAATTAACGCTCCATCCCAATTTTACTTTTACATATTACTATTCACTTTCTACTTATATCTCTAAATTACAACCCATTCTATTAATAATTAGACCAAAAATAAATTCCTAGTTTCTTTAATTTAAATTGATTAATATGTTTCCATAAAAAAATTATTTTATTTATTTAATTACTGTAAATCAATTTTATTTAAAAAATATTGAAAAATAGATGGAAATAGATGGAGTAATATATTACATAATTATTTTTTATTTCCTGGCCCAAATACTAATCTGCAAATTAATTTTACAAGAACGAGGATAGACTAGTAAATGATTATTTTCTATTTCCTGGCCAAAATACTAATTATCTGATAAATTATTTTATATATCTTATATCTATTTTATTCTTATTGCAGATTTTATGAAAACAGTTGCAAGTAATTATACTTTGATTCGGTTAGAGTAGTTGAGAAGCCATATCATATCATAGGAGCATTTCTAGGAGGATTTGTTACTGATTTTACCACGTCCACCTATTTTCTTTTTTATATTTTACAACATTTTGTATAATTTTTCTAATTAGATCAACAATAAAATTAAACGGAAAGTTCTTCTATTTCCAATTTGTTTACATTTTTCGAAATTTTCCTAATTTGGTAAAAATAATAAATCACAGTAGTAAAGTTTAGCCATAAAAATCTCAAATCATGGCACCTAACTTTCCTCTAATGGAGAAGAGGCCCGATTGAATCCTTCCCGACCCGATTATCCGGGGTTTGTCATACGGGTTGAAGTATAATTAAAAAAAACATTGAACTATAAAAAGAGTTGATCTTGTGTAAAATAATTTCACATATTAAATTTTAACAATATTATTTATTTTTATTGAACAGTATTATTATCATTAAATTTTTTTTTTTAATGAGCCAACTAGTACTATTAGAAATACACAAAATAGAAAACAGTTCCTCACTGTATTCTTGGGCCTAAAAATAAAGTGAGTGAAAAAATGGCAGAAACGTGAATACAAGAAAAAGGAATGCTATTTTCACAAAGTAAACAATCATTTGATGATGCCAGGTCTATTGATGTGCTTCTTAGATCTTGAAGTTATAGGCTTCTTTGGGAAATCAGTGGTTAAAGCATACATCTTCATAGCAAATAATTGTATGTTATAAAGAGAGAGAATTGATTGTATGAAAAAGTGAAGTAGATTTATAGGTGTTTGTATTGAATTTTAAAATCCCAAACTCTTCAAAATTTCAAAACACAATTCTCATTAGAGATGCTAAACGGGCTAGCCCTAACCCTATAGGGCCAGTCCTAAAGGGTTTCGGGCTAAATGGGTTAAGGCCTTATCGGGTTCATTCTTAACGGTCCTCTAATATTTGAGACCTAACCCTAACCCTAGCGGTCCTCGGGCTAAACGGGTCATGTCATAAAGAATAAAAAAATCTAAATTTTAACACATAATCTAAAATAATTATCATAAAATATTAATATTTAAACTAAAACCTAAACATGGTCCATAATTTCATTAAAATTATTTAAAATAGTTTAATATAATTACAAAAGTTCAAACGTCAACACTTAAATATTTAAAAGTTCATTGGTATTTAAAAGTTCAAGTATAAATACTTAAAATTAATATAACACCTAAATAGAAATTGGAGATAACTTCAATTAATAATAATAATAACTAATAAGTATATTATATATTTAATAGATATATATAAAATTAAAAAATTATGCGGGCTAGTGGGCGGGCTAGCCCGTTTAGCCCGCGGGCTAATAGGGCCGGGTCAAAAAAGCTCGGATTTAAACGGGCCAATGAAAGCATGGCCCTAACCCTGCATTTTTCAGGGTTAAACGGGCCGGCCCTATTAGCCCAGCCTGGATTAACATCTCTAATTCTCATACAGGTTTCTTTGACCCAAATCTTACTTATTATATTTGTTCATATAAAAAAAGAACTTAATGATACTACCTCTGTCTAAGATGTTAAACGGGTTGCCCCTAATCCGTTAGGGCCAGTCTTACAGGACCGCGGACCTAAACGGTTCCGGGTCTTAGCGGATCACTAATATTCGGGATCTAACCCTAATCCTAGCGGTCCACGGGCTAAACGGGTCACTAACGGGATCGGGATGAGAAAATATAAAAAATTAAATTTCAATATAAAATGTTAAATTTATGAAAATTACATCAAGACATAATTTACAAAGCTCAAAACCCTAAACCCTAAAATTTAATATATATCTTCAAAATCTTAAATATTCTATATTAAATCCTTTCTTGGACAATAATAAAATATCTTCTTCCATTTTAGTATCATCATCATAATCTAAAACATGTAAAAGTATAAATTAGTAATTATTTTAATAAAAATAAATTATCTATGAAATAAAAAAAATACCAACAACAAATTCAATGTTAACTTTGATGGTAAATTTTAATTAGGGTAAAAATTAGGAATAGTTTAAGTTAATAATTAATAATTTAATAAGTTTGTTCCATTTTTCGTTTGTTGGATAAAAATTTACTAAGTAGATTATATTTTTCAATTTAATATAAAGTATAATTAGGTAAATAATTAATAAATAAAAATTTTAAAAAAATTAAGCGGGCTAGCGGGCCAGACCGTGAAACCGCCGGGCTAGCCCGCAGGCTAAACGGTTTGGGCAAAAAAAAGCCCGGTTTTAAACGGTCCGCTATATGCTCGATCCTAACCCTGTAATTTTTAGGGCTAAACGGGCTGGCCCGCGGCCCATTTAACATCTCTACATCTGTCCCATGTCTTTTTTTTTTTAAGATTTGGGCACACATATTAAAGAAGACTTGGAGTATGTGAGTATGAAGTTAAAAAATAAAATTAAAAAAAAAAGTACTTTATTGACTTTTTTTAGAGTAAATTATTTCTTTTTTAAGATGTAAAAAAAGAGTTGGATATCCCAAAATAGAACTAGATTAATATGTATTTCCCTTTCAAGTGTCCGGATCCAAATTTGAGAACTAGATTAAAAGTCTTGTATGCACCAGATGCACCGTGCAACTTAAGTCATTTTTAAAAAGTTACACAAAATACTATTGAAAAGATATACATGTTATTATTAAAAAGTGTATCCAAATTTCAGTTAACAATTGATACAACGAAAAATTACAACTTATAGTATATAATTATAAATACAACTTATCTAATTAATTCAAATACTAATCATGTCATTGTGGACAGATGAGTTATACACGTAAATTATAACTCTTGTAATTAAAATTAATATATATATATATATATATATTAATTTTTTTTTAAAATATTTCAGATACCCGATCGAGAAAACGAGTTATGCCCACATATTCAATCTCAAACTCAATTTTTAAATTTTGAGTTCAGATTACTCGAAACTCAAAATTTTAATAAATTATCTGAATCGATCAATATTTTAATATATGTAAACTATGTTTATTGGATAACGTATTTTGTATGACGTACAACACTATTATTATCTTAGGGTGTGTTTTGTTTAATGGATAAACTAATCTATCCCGCAAAAAACATGCATGTTTCAGCGGGATATATTAGTTTATCTATAAAACAAAACACACCCTTAAAGTATAACAAGACCTCTACTATTAGTAATTATTTGCAATTTGGTATTAAAGATATTTTTTTATTATATATGCATAATTTATTATCAAATTATTTATTTATTATATATACAACTTTATATTATTTACTATTAATTTAATTTATCTAAAAATTTATTCATTATCAAGTTTATTTCTTTTTTAAAATTATTTATGTGTTACAACAAAATATAATTAATATACAATCATTCAATCTTACTCCACTAACTAACAATAATAAAATAATACATCATCATTTTAAAAAAATATTAATTTGACATAAAGTTCCATCCACCCCTACTACATCCAATTCGAATCAAATACTTCCTTCGTCCCATAATTGTTATCACACTTTCCCTTTTCGTCCGTCCCACAATTATTTTTACACCCTATAAACGAAAACTATTACTTTAACTTTATCCTCACAATATTCACATATTTACACAAAATATCATTATTTTTACATTCAATTAATCTAAATAATCTTATTATTTTAATAATATAACTTTACACATGATCAGTACCCCCACTTTTCTTAAAAATTGTGTCATCCCAAAGGTGAAAACACCTTTGGGACGGAGGGAGTACAAATTTATTATTTACAGGATTTGCTCAATTCACTTTTTTTTTCTCATCCGTATGTGCTGCATCTACCTCTAGACGTAAACAAACACTATTTAAGAGTTGGAGTATCCCTCATACTTTAATTTTTAATATATGTTTATTCACTGCTAAAAAAATTAGCCTATCAACTTTGCTTCTCTTATTTTAATTAAATATTAAATTAAGAATATGGTGTGGATGGATCCATATTCATCGAACTTGCCGGCAATTAACATGCTAAAAACATAAATTAATTGTTTGGTTGTGCATAATTAACTTTGTTGTTAGTATTAAATCAAAACGGCAGAAACTACAAAGTGCATGCGTTTAAGCACTAATGCAAAAATGTGGATGTTATTACCAATGCCTTTGATCTTATAAATACTCACTTGAGTCATCTATAATTATTCACTAATCCTACTCATTTCATTTATAATTAATCAGGATTAGTCGTGGTTAATATATATGGCTTCCACTAATAACACCAGCTCTGTCTTCAAATTGCTTCTTGTGTTCACTCTCCTTATCATCATGGTATCCGTGTCCCATTGCAGAACTCCCTGTAAATTACACATCCCTTTTCTCCATTACTACATCATTAATGTTTATTCAATATAATACTCCCTCAGTCCACGAAAAATTCGCTTAGATATTTGCATGTGATTTAATGTAATATGTTGGAAGATATTACGGAATATTGTGAGGTCCGATATAAAATAAGAGAATATCTTTGAAAAGTACATACGACATACTTTCCAAAAATATTCACTTTATTCATATCGGACCTCACAATATCCTGTAATACCTTTCGACATATTGCATTAAACCACCATTAATACATATTTACACTTAGAGAACTCTAATAAGAGCTCTCTAAAAGACAACTATCTAAGTAAATTTTACACTTAGAGAGCTGTTAATAACAGCTCTCTAAGTCCAAAGCCACTTAGAGAACTCTTATTAACAACTCTCTAAGTGAGAGGTATACTTAGATAATTGTCTCTGTTATTTTTCGTGGATGGAGATAGTATTACTTAGTCAAAAGGCTCACGGACATTATGGAATTTAAATACTTCCCTTCCTTCCAGAGAAATTTACACACTTTTTTTATTTTGATATTTCACATAAATTTGCACACTATTAAAAAAGAAAATATTGATTTAGGTGCGCACTTACAAAACAATACATATATTTACCCCATATATCACTATTTTATATATAAATTACATTTTTTTAAATTTATGTGTCATCACATAAAATGCAAATTCCTACTAAACGGAGGGAGTAGTCCTTTATTTTTGAATTTGATTAGATTAATTCTATTGATGGAGTTAATAAAAAAAAAAAAAAAACCCACATCAATCTAGCTAGTATCTAACTTTGAGTTAAAAAGTTTGATTGTGTTTGACATTTTAAGTTTTCTAACTAAATCGAGTTTGAATTTGACATTGGGCGAGCCTAAGCTCAAATACCATGAAAAAATTATGTATTATCTATAAGTCTGAATTTGTAGAAAAGTGTGGAATAAATTCATTTATTTAATATCCCTAACAAATACGCTTAAATCGTAATTGACCCGAACTTTTTACGTGTGAATGCAGCGGGAAAAAACGAGCCAAGTGTAGCTTGCGGCACAGTGGTAGGAGCAGAGAGCGGCGACACGTGTTCGTCCGTTGCGCAATTATTCGGTCTCTCTCTGAAAGATTTCCTGGCAATTAATCCCAATATCAACTGCAGGGGTATCTTCATTGGCCAATGGCTTTGTATTGCTCCTTTTGCCTAAGTATGCATGGATCAATTCACATTGACGAAGAGATTATGTACTGTGTGGTCTTATGAATAAGTGAAGGGCTCTTCTAAATGTAACCTTAATTACAAGTTAATTTCTAGTTTCTTTTCTGTCTTTGCAGTTATGTAGTTCTAAATTATGTAGTTGTGCCTTGTTTGTCCTTAATTAATGTTTGCAGTGGACTATTTCATGTCAGTTACGAGCAATGGAGGTTAATAATTGTTTAACACCACTTGAAATGGCATATATATATACACATGTTGGGGTAGCTTTTTTTCAATGGACCCTAGCTTATAGCGAATGATAAAATGTGAACATTAGTTTTTCAGGCTGTCTATTTGACGATCATAACTTTTAAAATTGACAAATTCAAATTTAATAAACTCAAATCGGGTTAGAATTTAGGTCAAATCGGCCCAAAATTCAGCCCGAATTAAATTAAAATTGTGTAATTAGCCCAATTTGAATTGATTCGGGTGAATTTTTAAAATTATTGTATTTAATTTACTAATTGTCACCCCTCCAAGTTATGATTCTTAAAAAGACATGTTGATTATCTTGATGACAATATAAAAATTATATATACATGTGACACTTATTTGTGAAAGAATGCAACAAGGGGAATACATTGAGAACTAATAAATTACCACAAATATAGCGTGCAATATGTGCATTACATGCTTTTGAATTTTTTAATTTTGATTTTTTTAACACACCAGTAACACGCGGCACACCACTAATACAAATTTACACTTAGAGAACTCTTATTCTCTAATAAGAGCTCTCTAAGAGAAAACTATCTAAGCAAACTTCCCACCTAGAGAGCTGTTAATAACAGCTCTCTAAGTGGCTTTGGACTTAGAGAGTTGTTATTAACAGCTATCTAAGTGGCTTTAAGTGGTTTTGGACTTAGAGAGCTGTTATTAACAGCTTTCTAAGTGGGAGATTTACTTAGATAGCTTTCTCTTAGAGAGCTCTTATTAGAGAAATAAGAGCTCTATAAGTGTAAATTTGTGCCCAACTGTGTGTGTATATATATATATATATATATATCTATATATTTTCAATTGAGTTATTACTCATTTCTTCTTGGGGTATTAGATTAGTTCTTAAAGTATTACTGATTATCTTTAGGATAATATTGATTATTTCGTGAACGATTCGTTTATGCACATTTTGTGAATATCCATGTACGCACATTCAACACGTAATTCGAGCATGATTCAAAACTTATATAAATATATATAAGAAATTGAATCATATATAAATATGTCTAAAAGTTAATGAAAGAATTAAAGAACATTACCATATATATCCATTATTTTTAGAAATAATCACAGATTGATACAAAAATAATGCACTATTTTTAAATAGGTACAAAATTTTTGTATAATAGTGTAAATATAAGTTGAATAATAGAGTTATTTTTTGCATAGTGTTTATTTTTGTAATATTTCGTAATTGACCCTTATTTTTATGAATTATAAAACTTAATAAAAAAATTAGTAATAATTTTTGGGCTAAAATCTGATCCAGTATATATTTTTTATTATATATGTATAGATTTCTTAAAATGATAATTATTATGATTATGTAATCATGATCTCAACTAATAAATTTTAACATTTATAAGTACAGTAGCAAACAGGTGCAAGTTTAGGGTTTCTTTGACAAATCCCTTTAGTGTCTGGGCCTGGATACTTAACTCTGCAATTGAGGTCACAAAAATCATCAGCTGCGCAATTGAATCCTATGCCTCCTTCGCATATAGCCTTCACCCCACCATCAAAAAATTCTCTCATGTGCACACCTAATATATATATATATATATATATATATATATATATATATATATATAATTAAGAGAGTCAAAATAAAATTCAATATTGATCAAATTAGGATGATTTACATATAGGTTCAAGAAAGTCACTATATTTACAAATAAGTTCAAATTATTTGCACAGAAGCATATTTTTTTTCTGCACAGAAGCACATTTGTTTTTTTGCACAACACCTATTTGTAAATATAGTGACTTTTTTGAACCTATATGTAACCCACCCATCAAATTATGAAATATACTTTCACCATGAATTATTTGTACTCGTTAATTAAATAATAAAAGAATAGCATTGTTATTTAAAAACATGTAAACAATTAATTAGATAAATAAACCTTCAGAAAAATAAGAGGGCTACATGAACTGAAAATTAAAACAAGTGTTACCTGAAATTGAAATGATGGAGAGGAGAACGAACAGGGTCGTGCTAAAACTTGCCATATGGATATGATATTTTTCTAATGATATTTTAAAAAAATATTGTGTGTTTTTGTTTTTGTTTTTTTTTTCCTTGTGAAATTGTTTGTGGGAACATTTCAATTTATATTGAGGTTGTATTATCTTTAATAAATGTAAATTTTATTAATCAATGTTAGGAAATATGTATAATTTTGCAATATTAATTATACTAGGTGAATTAGATTTCAAATACCCTCCTTAAATGTTTGTTAAATGACCCTTTTGATTTTAAAATTAAGTAAAAGAAAAAGTAAAGGAATAATTACAAATCCAGATCTCTAATATATCCCTTATTAAACAAGGGAAGTAAACTTTAGCAATGATATATAATCAATGTGGTATAAGTAGTTAATGAACTCATATCTTTGGGTATATATATTTATTTGGGTGCTTTACATTAAAAAAAATCACTATATTTACAAATTGGTTCATAAAAATTTGCACGGAAGTGTTTTTTTTTTTTTTTGCACATAAATCAATTTATAATAATTTGTGCGAATTTGTTGAACCAATTTATATTTTTTTTATTTTTTTTATATATAAAATTGCTGATATTTGCAAGTGAAATGATTTGATTGTGACCCATAGACTCAGACAAGTTTGTCTTGATATAACGAATTTTGCAGTTTGACAAAAAAAATTGTACTTATAATAAGTTGTACAATTGATATTTAAATTTTTAATATAGTATCAAGATTATGAATTTGTATAAGATTTAGTTTGTGACGCAGTAAATCTATTGATCCTGAGAATACCTAGATAATTACAATCTTGTGGTTATAATTGTTAAACCATTGATTTCTAGAATACTGAAAAAACAATTGATTCCTAGTATTAAAAAACAATAAATAAACACGATAGAAGAAATTTAACAAAATCTAATTCAATAATAATTCAACCACCTTACAATGAGATTAAAACTCCTACTTATACTAATAAATAAAATTGTAACAAAATCTTAACAACATCTATCAAATAAATAAAAATCTCAACAAATCCTATTAAATAAATAAAAGTCTCAACAAAAGGATACATAATAAATATAATAGTTTACATTTCTTATCTCTATCATTCTCTCGTGTTTCGAAAAATTCGTCCTCGAATCTGCAGAAATCTGTATCTTGAGCAGTAGACTGGAGGCGACAACACGTTCAACTCCAATAGGTAAAGAATGATAAAATGATGAAATTTTAAAATCAATAAAATGATATAACCATGTGAAAGAAATTGAAACGAGGATCAAATAGGTAAAGAATGGAGTCAATCAGAGTTCTAGATTTCAAGTTATGAAGCAAATAAAAGTGAAAATTAGCCTTGCACAATCATGCAAGGATGCACGACTAGACTTGCTTGAGCAGAATGAAGAATTTTATGAAGGTGTCTTAAGGATGAGGTTGTGCAGAACTGCAGATGCACGATCGTGCAAGCCTAAGAAAAACTCAATTTCCAGCACTTTTCATAGTCGTGCAGTGCACTCCTGCACGAGGGAATATCATAGAAAACTCCAATTAAATTTAAAATGATCAAGGGACGCGTGGAATGATTAAAGGAGTGGTATAAATACCCCTAAAATTGATTTTTTATTCAAAATTCAGCAGCATGTGGAATAAGTTAAGTGAAGAGCTCCTCTCCCCACACACACCATACATATATAGTTAATTCTTATATTTCTTTTTATCAATTCTAGTTAGGTTTTACTGGATAGTTTTATGTATTGAAGTCTTGAAGCTATTGAAGATTCTAGAGGTGATATCGATCTACCCTTTATATTTATTTTTAGTGGTTTAATTTCTATGTTCTTGGTTCATTGCATTGTTATTAAAATGTGTTTAATGCTTTTAGTAATGGACTAATTCTCTTTTGCTTTAAGTGTTGAATTTATGTATGAAACTAGTGTGTTGATGAATTTGTAGTTTAAGACTTTGCTTGTTTTTTTACGTGAATGATTCTATTAATAAGTTTTGTATGTCTCAATTGATTAATTGATTTTATTAGCCTCTATATTTATGTTTGTGTATTGCAATTAGAGTTGGGACTTGGGAATGCATGATTGATATGTATGTGAATGTTTTCATTAATTAATTTGAATTAAAGAGTGATCGGCTTAACCGAGAGGGGGTTGATTGATGGATCTCATATTAGTAGACATTAGATGCTTAGATGATCGTCTAGATATAGTGAGAAGAATAAACCTAGATATTAGTAACCGTATTGAAAGTATTTAGATATTCACGATCTTCGGAGTTTATGTGATTGGTCTACACATATATGTGATTGCTCTTAGCGCACATCTTAAAAGAGACATTGTTATGTCACACACAAGTGGAATATGTGGAAAAAACACTCAAAGCATATCTCTCTAGCACTTTCTTTGTGGAAGCTTGTTAGTGTTTAATTGCTTTCTAGTATTTTTTTTATCGGTAAATGTTAGTATCGAACCCGGGTCACTCACTTAAGTGGGGAGCCCGGTGGCCAGATGAGCTAGCCCACCTAGTTTAATTACTTTCTAGGTTAATTATTGCTTAATTTATATTTATTGTGTCAACTTGCTCCTCACTATAGTATCATGCCGACACCAAGCCTTGGTGCTCCATTGCACTCCTAAATCATTTGGGTTTAATAAATACTTGGTCTTTGTCTACTTTCATCTCCTTTAAAGTTATGGCTCTTAAAAAACATATGTAGATTATCTTGATAACAATATAGAAATTATATATACATGTGACACTTATTTGTTAACGATCATATATTATGCAACACGTGGAATACAGTGAACTAATACATTAACACAAATATGGCATGCAATATGTACATGACATGCACTTGAATTTTTAAGCTCAATTTTAATTTTGATTTTGATTTTTCAGTAACACGCCCAATTATATATATATATATTTTCTTGCATTAGGGTTATTACTAATTTTTTATTGGGGTATTATAATGATTAGTTCTTAAATTGTTACTGATAATTTTTTGGGCATTATTGATTTTTTCGTGAACGATGCGTATGTGCACATCGTGAAGATTCATACATGCACGTTGAGTGCAAAAATCGTGCATGATTCACAACCTAAATATATAGATGTAAGAAATTGAATCATATATCTCAAGATTACAGACAATGAAAGAAAGAACTTTACCATATATATATCCATTAATTTCTTTTATGAATTTAGAACTTAATCATAAAATATAAGTAATATTATTGAGACAAAATCTGATCCAATATTTTTTGTTCTATATGTATAGATTTATTAAAGTAATAATTATTATTACTTAACCACTCAACTAATAAGTTTTAACAATCATAAGTACAAAAGCAGACAGGTGCAATTTTAGGGTTTCTTTGACAAACCCCTTTAGTATTGGGGCCTGGATACTTTGCTCTGCAAATGTCGTCGCAAAAATTATCAGTTGTGCATTTGAATCCTATCCCTCCTTCGCAAGTATCCTTCACCCCACCATCAAAAATTTCTCTCATGTGCACACCTATAATATATAAAATTAGAGTGCTAAAATAAAATTCAATGTAATCATATTATATATATAGAGTCTTGTATGCACCAATTGCACCGTGCAACTCAAGTTTATTTTAAAAAAGTTACACAAAATACTACTGAATACACATGTTATTACTAAAAAGTGTATTTTTAATAGTGTAACTTTTCAGTAATAATTTGTGTAACTTTTCAATAATAAATAATGTAACTGTTTAAAAATACACTTGAATTACACGGTGTAACTGTGCACGAGAGACATGCTCTATTATATATGAAATTTAATTTCAGCATGAATTATTTGTACTCGTTAATTATTGGTAGGGCGCAAAAATCCACAGAATTTTATATTGAATTGTGAGTGGATTAATGAAATAATAAAAGAATATGCATTGTAAATAAAAAGCATGCAAATAATTAATTAGATAAATAAACCTTCAGGAATATAAGTGTTACCTGAAATTGAAATGAGGGAGAAGAGAACAAACAAGGTCGTACTAAAACTTGCCATATGGATATTGTATTTTTCTAATGATATTTAAAAGAAATACTGTGTGTTTTTATTTTTTATTGTCCTTGTGAAAGTGTTTGTGGTAACAAAATCATTTTATAGTGAGGTTGTATTAACTTTAATAAATGTAAATTTTAGTAATCAATGTTAGGCATATTTAAGTTTGTAATATATTTAACATTTTAGTAACAAATATTAGGCATATTTAAATTTTAGTAATCAATGTTAGGCATATTTAAGTGTTTGTAGTAACAACTCAATTTATAGTGAGGTTGTATTAACTTTAACTAGTGTTGTGTCTACCCGTGCGTTGCACGGAAGCTAATTATACATATTTTTTTAATTTAAATAATAGTTGATAATTAAGAAATATATTTTATTTTAGGGAATTTTTTTGTACTATAACTTTACATAATTTTAATTTTTTTTCATACTAACTTTCAAATTTTGATCTTATTCATGTAACTTTACATCTTTTTTTATTTTTGTCCTGCTGACTTTCAAATATTGATTTTAATTCTATAGCTTACATATTTTTTTTATTTTGGTCTTATAGTCCACTAACTATTATAGGACTAAAAAAAGGGTAAAGTTACAGGACTAAAATCAAAAAGTGATAAACTTATAGGACTAAAACTAAAATTTAAAAGTCGGCTGTAACAAAGAGAATATGTAATTTATAGGATTAAAATCAAATTTTAAAAGTTAGCAGAACGAAAATAAAAAAGAGATACAGTTACCGGACGAAAAAAATAATTTTCCACCTAACCTTTCATTCACTTTAACAATTTCAACTTCATCAATAAACACAATAATCCAATTATATCTTCTAAATAAAATTAAATAAATTGACTCAAACATGAAATAAATAAATAAATAACCAAATAAGAAAATTAAATAATATTTAACTAATATATCAAACCTCGAAGGATCTTATCTTATTCTTCTTCTTTTGTCTGAACTTTTATTTCATCGAAAGAAATAATTTGGTGAAGTCAAATAGAGGACAACTCTAAATATTAGTATGAAAAAAGATGTTAAGCTTATTAAGGTGCAGTGTGGTATGAGTTTTTCACATATTTTAACATATACCAAAATTTGATGTTATATAAGTTTGCATCTCTTTAATCATATTCTTAAACTTTTTGATAAGGTTATCAGAACAGTAGTCTTGATCTTGCTATCCTACAAATATTGCATTAATGAAAATGTTAGTTCAAACATGTATTTTACATTTAACAACAACATAATCAATAAATAGATATTTATTAAAATAAAATTGACTACATTCTCATCAATTAGAATCAACTCGTAGTAATTTTACTCTATTGATTCTTTAGTACACCATCCAAGAACGTATGATCTTAATTTGTAAATTCCAAGTATCCTTTATTGGATTAATACTATTGATAGACACAATTTTTGACTCCATTCTCTACAACATATATATATTGAATATAAAATATAAATGAGTATGTAATTAATTAAGCTATAAATTTTGAAAAGAAAGATTGATTTTGTGTGTAAATAGAAATCTTTAATTTCTACACAAACTCAAAGTGAAGATTTTTTTAAACAAATTGAGTATCACATGCATTAAAAGAATTATTTACAAAAACATAATAACTACCCAAACAAATGAATATAATAGGATAATATGAAAGAAAAAGATATATTGGAAGGCTTAGAGAATGATATTGTGATCTTAGGCCTAAATTTAAAAATACAATATTTTAAAATTAGGGAAGTAATAAATTATTACTCTAATTGATACTGTTTTGAAATTAATAGTTACCTAGATAACAACCAACAATACTATAAATATGAGAAATAAAATTTGAAAAATTGCCTAATCAAGAGGAGAATAATCTCCTTATATTGACTTAGGGATATATCCAATTTATTACTTGAAATTTTGAAAAATCTTTCTTTAAATTCTGCAATGAATGTTTGGATAAAATAAAACAAATAAAATTGAAGTGGTGCTCAAAGTCCAAGTGCACATGTCCATTATTTTTTAACAAACAATATTACTAAATTTTGCAACATCAACTTGTAAAATCATGCTAACAAAAAAAATTCTAAAATTTGGCAACTCATTTAGGCCCCCGAATTAAATTTTTTAAATTTTCTTTTAGCATGATCTTAGCTCTTAATATTTAAAAAAAAATCTCCTCCCACTCTCTTTGAAGCAGATTTAAATTTATTGAAGAGGCGGTGGTGGAGAGATGGATTGTCTGTTATTAAGTTTGAATAATTATCAAAATGAGAAATATCTCCTAAATGAATGACACAAATTTTTTTAATTTTTTAGAGATTATCTAGGAGCGAAAAAGTAAAATTATATGTAGAATGTTAATTAAAAATATATACTCATATATATAATACTTATTTTTTCGAATCAAAAGTTTGAAGTGTGCAATAAGTTTTATATATGTAGTAATTTATGATATTATATATATATATATATATATATATATAATATAATTACTTTAAACAAATAAAAAATATTAGCATAAAATTAAATAATAACAAAGACAATGTATATAATAGAATTGATTATAATTATTTTGTAATTTTTTTTTAAATATTACTTCTTAACGCTTTACATTTCAAAATAATTATAAAATTCATTTTAAAAAATAAAATGTAATGAAATAATTATATACACATATAATGACCAAATAAAATTTATAACGTTAATAGAGTATATAAAA
The DNA here is from genome assembly GCA_026898435.1 of Prunella vulgaris. NCBI lineage: Eukaryota > Viridiplantae > Streptophyta > Magnoliopsida > Lamiales > Lamiaceae > Prunella > Prunella vulgaris. Next base: position 341,597 of record JAPKLY010000158.1, on the reverse strand, counting down.
AATAAACGTCACACAGTAACATAATATTAAGGTCATCTCCAATTTTTTTTAACATCCATCAGACTGAAAAAATAACATAATCATTCTAACAGGATATCATATAATAATTAATTTTTTTACAGATAACTAAAAGACAAAAGTTTCATATTGAACAATCTCCATCTCAAAAACATACCCAACATGAAGATCCATATTAGTAACGATTTTCTTGTAACCAGCTAACAACAAAAAATTGTCGACCTTCATCTTTGAAAGAAACAATTAAACAAATTTTTTTCTTTCGTTTTTAACTTCAACATCATGATAAAATCCATAGCATTTCTAGATATATGCCTTCCAAAATCTAGCAGGTATAAACTGCGATTTTTTTAAATAGCTAAATAAATAAAAATATAAATTTTCTATTACTATAATTAATATAAATATCTTGAAAAGGTATTTTAGATTCTAACTTCCAAATCTTCTTTTGTTTATGTCGGACGCAGTAAGAGTTCATACAAATTTTGGTATCTCATTGTTAGACGTACTTGCAACATCCTTCATTACACAAATAAAACATTACATTTACAAAAAAAAAAAAAAAAATATTTATAACAATTAAATATATATAATATGTCTCAATAACCATGATATTTTAACATAATAATTTTAAAGTGAAATAATAGTTATCTTAATAATTCAAATATGAAACTTGAAATTAAATAATATAAATTTATATTACACAAAAAAAACTAAATTTTCTTAACAACCTCAGAAGCGGATGATAAAAAGTACAAAGGCAGTACTTCAGATCCTTAAAAAATTATAATCATAACAATTTAATTATTACAGTAATAATAAGGTAAATTATTTCTTTTATCACAAATAAATATGAAATATAAACTTTAAGATCCAAGAAAAAATATACCATAAAACTAATTATAGGAGACCGCCTAATCATTGGAGTTCCATTAGGACCAACGACTACTAATGGAATTTCATCGTCAATGATCTTCTGAAGAGAGTTTTGAAACATTAAATACTTAATCTTCGAACTTTTACTCCAACCTAAGTATTTTTCGGCGATCCTTTACAGAAAAATAATGAAGATTAGAAAAATTCAAATGATTCTCATCTCCATCCTCATCGCTGGAATAATATTCCTAAGAGTATAATTTGGAAAAAGTAATCTTTCATTTTTAGGGTTAGCCTACAAAATAGTTTCAGCAACTGTTACTAAAAAAAATATCTAAAGAAAATACACAAACACTCGAATACAGAATCAAAGATAACTTGTCATAACATAAATTACTCCTTAATCACAATATTAATATAAAAATTAAAATAACCAAAATCAAATTACAAAGTCAATTTACCATAATCCTCATCCGCAATAGACGAACCAAATTCACATTTGGAATTCATATAAATATTTACGAAAAATATTTCAATCCCGTCAAACAATAAAGTTAAATATTTAACTTCACACAGGTTCTCCAATGCACAAAATCATCTTTTTCTAACATTAAAATTCAAACAATAGACTCGAGAAGTGTGAAAATATATATGTTTCTTTCTACTCGAGTCCTAATAAAGAACTGCTCCGACAATGATGTTCAAATAATGTCACATCAGATTTGGAATGATCTTAAATATAAATTATTAAATTAAAACTGTCTAACAATAAAATAAAAAGATTAATAAAATTGAACGGTTAGTGGACCAAAAGAAAATAGATATACGTACAATGTGATCAGAAAATTGAACAACAAACTCCGGAATAATGCTATGAAACATTTCTAAGCCTGAAATATTTTTAAAAATCTAATTTTAATACACAAAAGATTAAAATAAAAATATCTTAAAAAATAAAGGATATGAATTAATAAAATTAAAATATATTAAAAAATGTTACCCAAAATGTTAACCTGAAAGTTGAGCAAACTTTCACCAAAAATCTCATTAATACAACCATCAAAACCATTGAACAATACAAAAGAGAATTCAACATCTTTCTCTTCCTCCAAAAAGATCAGTTCTTCAGATTTCACATCAAAATAATTTTTAAAATGAACACCAAAATTTTAAAACCATGATACTTCATTAAATATCAACTCAACTTCATGTTTATAAGCGGAAAAATCACACATTGAACGGTGAATGAAATTCACTTTCTAGTTGGAAATTGTGATATATATTGGTAAAATGTTTGCGGAAATGCAGCGGTAACAAATTAATAGATTTTAAAAATAAATAATGAAAAAAAAGTGAACGCAAAAAGAAAAAGTAGTTAAAAAAGAATGAAAAAAGTTAGTAAAAAAAAGAAAAGTAAATAAAAACTCAGAATATTCTCAAGCTTCTTAGACTCCTTGAATTTCAAATAAAATTGGAACTTTAACAGCATGTGGATATTTGCAATATATTTATGAAGATCTTCCTTTGTAACTAACACGACATATCCTTAAAAATAAAATAAAATAAAATAAATTTAGAGACAAAAAACATAAAGATAAATAAAAAGAATTACAAATGTAAAATATACGTCTATCTTTTGGTCGATACAGACTTTCCATTCCTAATACAAAAATTATTCAGAGAAGATCTACCCATAAATAAACAAAAAAATATTTTAGAATTAATTATCTCTATCTTATATTCAATCAAATTAATCCAAACTCTTGATCACAAAGTAAACACACCCTTACCTGATTAGTTGATTAGATAATTAATCAATTGCGATATATATTATGCTTGGAAGAAAATTTGTACAAACTTGTTAATCTTGTGGTCTATACTCTATAGAAAGATATAATATATAAAAAAATTACATCACTAATATAATGAAATATATATTTGAATTTCATACAAATATTTAAACATAAGATAAATTATGATTGAATGAAATGAAAGTGAGAATTTTGAATGATATAAAAATGATCATCTTCATAATTGATATTGACTTGAAATGTAATTTTTTTTAAATTTATTTTAAATTAATTATGTAGTGTTGAAATTTTATTTAATAATATATTTATTATCAATTATTGTTATTATGTATATTATTAAACGTTTAATAATAAAGATTTTTTATGGAAGAGTTATTTTTATGAATAGATAATTGTAATATTATTAATTATATTTTATTAGTTACAATACAAATATATATTTTAAATAAGAATGCAATTTTAATTTTAAAATAAGAATAATAAAATTATTATATTATTAAATAAAAAAATGATTCCTCAAATAATAAAATAACTAAAATCATAATATTTGGAAGAAATGACTACTCTTTATTTTTTGGAATCATCATTCTCTACGAAACCATGATTCAAATTAACTTTTTTTAGCAAACATATGATTAGAATAAATTCATAAATACTAACTTCATTCGTATGCTATTGCATTATACCAATCGGTCCCATAATTTTTTTATGTTGACGCCACATATAGTTACTCTATAGAAAGATATAACATATAAAAAAATTACATCTATAATATAATAAGATATATATTTGAATTTCATACAAATATTTACACTGAATGATTGTGGTAATGCAATTCAAACTAAAATAAAATTTTCTCAATCCATCATTTAAAAAAAAAGCATAATGTCAAAAGTGGATAGAACACTTAATCGGGTAGATCACTCTAAAAAAATATCAATCTGTAACAATGTACTTATACATGTATATCATCTTGAGATTGTTTGGAAACTCCTGAAGCAGTTTTAATGAAAAAGGTACAATATTCATATCATCATTGACCTTCTAAAAAATTCAAAAATACTTTAATAAAACAAATTTTCCTGCAAAAAGAAAAAAAAAGCAATTATATAGTTGAAAATGGAAGCTAATTGTGTGTATATATATATATATTACTTAAATGAAGAAAATGCATTACCTACGAACCTACTTTAAGTGTAATGTATGCAAAATTGTAGCATCAATTAAATATCTTATTCATTAATTAATTAATCTAAACCTAACGTCTCTCTAAATTATGTTAAATATTAATGTCATAAAAAATATTACAAAATAAAACAATTATGAAAATAAATAATTGAAACTAATTGTTTATATATATATGAATATATATATTACTTAAATAAAGAAAATGTAATGTATGCAAAATTATAGTCTCAATTAAATATCTTATTCATTAGTCAATTAATCAAAACACAACATCTCCCTAAATGACGCTGAATATTAATGCTATAAATATTATTCTAAAATCAATTAATTAAAATGATCCAATGGATATAAATCGCAAGAGAAAAAATGATCATCCATATAGAAATAAGTATAAATAGTTCTGTTATTTAAATATTTAGTAAATATTTAAATATTTAATTAGACTTACTATATGTCATCATCATCCATAATTGAAGATATTTAAATAAGCTTATTTAAAAAAAACAATTCATTGATATTATTGAGTAATACATTGACTTTTAGAATCAGGAATTTGTAATTAGAAACAATTATTGATTGAAATAATTGTGTATATATATGTGTGTATATATATATTACTTAAATAAAGAAAATGCATTACTTACGAACCTACTTTAAGTGTAATGTATGCAAAATTGTAGTATCAATTAAATATCTTATTCATTAATCAACTAATCAAAACATAGCGTCTCCCTAAATGATGTTAAATATTAATATCATAAAAAATATTACAAAAATAAAATAATTATGTAAATAAATAATTGAAGCTAATTGTTTATATATATTACTTAAATAAAGAAAACACATCAGCTACGAACCTACTTTAAATATAATGCAGAAAATGTAATGTATGCAAAATTATAGCCTCAATTAAATATCTTATTCATTAGTAAATTAATCAAAACATAATGTCTCCCTAAATGACGCTGAATATTAATGCTATAAATATTATTCCAAAATCAATTAATTAAAACGATCCAATGGATATAAATCACAAGAGAAAAAATGATCATCCATATAGAAATAAGTATACAAATAGTTCTGTTATTTAAATATTTAGTAAATATTTAAATATTTAATTAGACTTACTATATGTCATCATCATCCATAATTGAAGATATTTAATTAAACTTATTTTTAAAAAAAAATCAATTCATTGATATTATTGAGTAATACACTGATTTTTAGAATCAAGAATTTGTAATTAGAAACAATTATTGATTGAAATAATTGTGTATATATAAGTGTACATATATATATATATATATATATATATATATATACTTAAATAAAGAAAATGCATTACCTACGAACCTACTTTAAGTGTAAGGTATGCAAAATTGTAGCATCAATTGAATATCTTATTCATTAATCAATTAATCAAAACATAACGTCTCCCTAAGTGATGTTTAATATTAATGCCATAAAAAATATTACAAAAATAAAACAATTATGTAAATAAATAATTGAAGTTAATTGTTTATATATATATATATATATATGTGTGTGTGTATATATTACTTAAATAAAGAAAACACATAAGCTACAAACCTACTTTAAAGATAATGCAAAAAATGTAATGTATGAAAAATTATAGCCTCAATTAAATATCTTATTGATTAGTCAATTAATCATAACATATCGTCTCCCTAAATGACGCTGAATATTAATGCTATAAATATTATTCCAAAATTAATTAATTAAAAGATCCAATGGATATAAATCGCAAGAGAAAAAATGATCATCCATATATAAATAAGTATACAAATAGTTCTATTATTTAAATATTTAATAAATATTTAAATATTTAATTAGATTTACTATATATCATCATCATCCATAATTGAAGATATTTAATTGGATTGATATATAATTAGAAATAATTATTGATTGAAATAAGAATATGACTTTTAGAATAATTATTTCAATTATGTATTACTATAATTAAATTAACAAAACAATTAGCTAATCAATAAATAAGTTTATTATGATACAAATTTCATATTATAAGTACTGATTTTGTGCACTTATAACGGTGATTTCAAATAAGTATGAAATTTGTAATCAATGCAACTGATGTATAAAGATTAGCAATAAGTCTTGATTAAAAAAAAACAATAATAATAGTTTTAGGTGTTTTTTTTAATTATTTTTATGACAATTGTAACGAAAATTGACTATGAACATGATTAAATGATATTAATATAAAAAAAAGTAATAATAATAGTTGTAAATGAAAATCATTACATTCAATTGCTATATCTCATCATCCAAAATATAAAAAAAATAAAAATTGTTTGGTCAATAAATTTTCATTTTTAAAGAGAGAATTGCAGAGACGAAATCCGGTTAGTATATGGGATATCATTGTCCGTCAACATGTCTTCTCCTTATTTGACGACGCCCTCCTATGAACTGCAACAATTGTAGTGAAGTGAGAATCACAGAGACAAAATTCGAGTAGTATATGAGACATCATTATCTGTCTTGTCCTTATTTGGGGACATCATTTTGTGATGATATGATGTGCATGAGAGATAAATATATATATTTTTTTTTTGCTAGGAAAAAATCTGATCAATTTACGTATACAAACACAAAATTAGTCATATTCATTGACCAAAGTAAATCGTAAAAATTAAAGAGATTGAGAGAAAACTTTTGATTTTCTTATTCTTTGATATAAAAAATTCAACGGTCAAATTATATAAAAAGGGATCTAAAGTAATTTGGAAACTCTTAGGAGTACTAATTAAGACTTCTAAAATAAAGAGGCAAGATAGAGTACTCAAGCATTACCTCATTTACAATGAAGATGGATTTGATTCATTCAACTTTGCAAGCTTGGCGTGCTGAATGATGAAATCTTGTATCAGTTGGGTCATATTGTGCAAAGAAAAGAAAAATGTTTGTGTGAGGTAAATTGATAATTGAGATAGGTTATTTATATATGAGAAGATTGTAACGAATTCGTTAATTAAGACATACCATATAAAAGAAAAAGATAATCGGACGGTTGAGATAAAATTTGAAAAAACGATCTACGGCCCAAACGAAATGGCGCCAAAACTATAAAAGGTAAAATAACTCCTATTATATATTTATGATAAATGTAAATTTTAGTAATCATTTTTAGGTGAATTAGATTTCAAATATCCTCCTTAAATATTTGTTAAATGACCCCTTTGATTTTAAAATTCAGTAAAAGGAATAAGAAAAAGTAAAGAAATAATTAAAAATCCATGTCTCTAAAATATAGCCTTTTATACAATAAAAGTATATTTTAGTAATGATATATAATCCACGTGGAATAAGTAGTTAATGAACTCATATCTTTGGGTATATTTTTTTAGTAGATATTGTGTGTAAATAGTTAATGATAAGCTTATAATGAAATTGTTTTAAAGTATCAAATATCTGGTCAGGTATATCAAAATATTCTTCAGGTATATCAAAATATAAAATTTATATTAACCTTAACTTTTGATACACCTGATGAGATTTTTGATACACCTGGTTAAATGTTTGATACTCTAAAACTTGTTCATGATAAGCTTATAATGAACCATTTTCATATAATACTTTGTTTTTTTTTTATATATAATTGCAGATATTTGCAAACGAAATAATTTGATTATGCTACATAGATTTATATATAACACTAAAGCATAAACCCGTGAAATTTTGCAGTTTGATTAAGAAATTGTACTTATAATAAGATGTACAATTGATATTTAAAAAATTTCTTATAGGATTAAGATTTTGAATTTGTATATGATTTAGTTTGTGATGCAGCCAGAAAAACATTCATATGGTAAATTCGTTGATTTTGAGAACATCCGGATAATTGTGATCTTGTAATTATAAATTTTAAACCATTGATTCCTAGAATACTAGAAGAAGAATAATAAATAAATAGGATAAAAGAAATTTAACCCGATTCAATTCAATAAATAATTCAACTCCCTTACAATGAGATTAATACTCTTATTTATACTAATAAATAAATTCCGAACAAATCTTAACAAATTCTATCAAATAAATAAAATTTTCAACAAAAGAAGATTAATACTCTTATTTATCTCCATCATTCTCTCCCGCTTCGAAAGATTCGTCCTCAAATCTGCAGAAATCTATATCTTGAACAATGGACTAGAGGCGACAACACGTCCAACTCCAGAGAGAGCAATAGTACAAAGTTTATTTAAGCATTTGACCTCAAAAATATATGTCGTGCGTACGTGGTAAAGGTCTTGAGACGATAAATAAATGGAACTTTCGAAGGAATACCAAAATAATTATCATTACTTATAAAATAATAACAATATTTAAAATTAATTAACTCCTTAAAATTAAACACTAGTCCATCCCTTTTTAAGGGTATGTTTGGTTCGTAAGATAAAAGTATCTATCTGTAAAAAATATGCATGTTTTTTATGGATAGATACTTTTATCTTACGAACCAAACATACCATGTATTAGGCCCATTAATAGAATTCTCAAGAAGGTAAGTAAGCGACCCAAGAGAAATCCAGTAGACAATTTCGAATTTGATTCGCATAATCGATCATTAATGCAAATATTTTTCTTCCACTCTAATACTAAATTTGTTATAGTGTACCACCTAACAACTAATCTTTTCTTACCTTTTTTATAATAAGGGTACCATCTCATCGGAAAATCGAAGTCAAGCTTTGAAGCTCTCATCGGAATCAATTTTGAGATCAAGCACTCCACCGTCGACCCACCTTGTTCGAAGAAGAGAAGAAACGTGCTAGTTTGAAGAGTTGCTGGAAAAAAAAATGTGACTTACATATAGGTTCAAAAAAGTCACTATATTTACAAATAGGTACTGTGTAGAAAAAAAATGCTTCTGTATAAATATTTTGAACTTATTTATAAATATAGTGACTTTCTTGAACCTATATGTAAATCATCAAAAAAAAAAAAAAGGGCTGGTGAATAAAGTTTGAAAAATGTTTTGGGCTTTTAAGTTGAGACCCAATGCTTACTTAGCCCATTTTTTTAAGGCACATGTTATTTGCACAATTCAAAATAGTAAATACACTATCCTAGAAAATATTTGACAATTTTTTTCGAAAATTTTATAATTTTTTGGTAATTTTTTTGAATATTTTTTCAATTTTCACTATGTTCGAAAAACAGAGCCGAAAAAGTGAAAAACTTTCAAGCATAGGGGGATCGGTTTTTTCATTTTTCACTATGTTCAACAAATTCACTTTTAGTTCCAAAAATACACATGGGATCGATTTTTTCAGTTTTCAATTTGGGACTAAATATGATAAAAAATAATAATTTTAGGACTAAATTATTTTGTCAGATAATTATGAGATTATTTGTGATTTAAACTCCAATATGTACTGATCATGTCCATATATTTAGCTATATCGTGAATAATTTTCACCTTTAAATTTATTTTCATTTTATGTGTATATTTAAATAATATTACTTATTTTACTAAAATATATTAGTTTGATAGGATAATGAAAATAACTAATTAATGTATTTTTGAGTTGAAGATGAAACTAGTTTCTAGGAGATTTACATTTAGTTAAAAAGCATTTTTCTCTCAATTTGATTATAAAGGAGATGAAGCGGTGACTCGTTTAATGCATCAAAAAAAAAGTTTAATTGATGACTCAATATTAATATATTTTAATATACCAAAAAAATGATTAAAACATGTATATGTCTCGATTAAAATTGGATCAAAAATTCAAAATTGCAAGTGAATGGATCCAAATTTGATTGTATATGATCTCACTCACAATGACACAAATTATGTTGTGTTGCCGGCAACATTTTAAAATTAATTTGTTTTCTCGAAATTATTTGCTTATGATATTAACAATGATACTAATTAGCATTACTATCCATACTATTAGAAACGGCGCAATCAACAACAACTTGCTTTAATTAATGCATGCAAAAATGTTGTGTATGGGGATGGTATTTCCTATGTCTTCGACCTTATAAATATTCACATTAAGCACCCTTTGTTAGTCATTAATCCTCTCACTTAATCCTTATTAGAAAGATACATAATTAAAGAGGATTAATCGTAATTATGACTCAGATTAGTAACACTTATGTCTTCAAATTGGTTATTGTTCTCACTTTCCTTCTTATGATATCTTTGTCCGAGAGTGTATCTATCAAAAGTAAGTTTCTTCAACATATCAAAAGTAAGTTTATTTCAAGAGTAAGTCTCTTGTGTACCTGGTGCACAGTGCAATTTAAATGTATTTTTTAAAAAGTTACATCATTTATTATTAAAAAGATACATAAATTATTTTTGAAAGATTACACCATTAAAGATACAATTTTCAGTAATAACATGTGTGACTTTTCAATAAATTTTTTATAACATTTTAAAAATAAATTTGAGTTGCACGGTACACTCGGTGTATGCAAGACTAAAGTTTATTTCAATATGTTCGTGTATATATATATATATATATAATAAAAAAAATTGCATTTGAATTTCATATTTGTTGAGTTTGAGTGTGACATATTTAGCTCCATTCATTTACGCTAGTAATGGCCACACATTGTTGCATGATTAATGAGAAAACTATGTCCATTTTTTTTTGGCAAGGCCCTTGTGCACGCACCAAGTATGACTGAGGTTCATTTTTAAGAAGTTAAACAAAATCCTATTGAAAAGTTAAACAAAATCCTATTGAAAAGTCACACATGTCATTATTGAAATATGTATTTTTAAAAATTCACATTTAGTAATAGCACGTCAGACTTTTCAATAATAAATGATGTAACTTTTTAAAAATACATTTACGTTACACGGTGCACTTAATACATACAACACTAAGGTTTTTATTTTTTTATGTCAGTCTTGTAATTTTAATTTTATCATTCAATACATGTCACGTACTCTACTTTGAAAAATGTTTGTTGTCTTAATAAACCCTAGCTAACTTTGAATGTAGTTGGAAGAAGCCCTCAAAAGCCGTCCCTAGCTTGCAGCAGCGTGGTGGGAGCAGCGACGGGCGACACGTGCTCATCCGTTGCGCAAGCATCCGGTCTCCCTCTACCGGATTTCCTGGCCATTAATCCCAATATCAACTGTGCCGCTATCTTTGTTGGTCAATGGCTCTGCATTGCTGCTTCTGCCTAATCTATCATGAAAAGCCGTTCCGCATCTGCCTAATCTATCATGGATTTCATAAGAAGAAACTACTTCGTTTTATTATCAATAAAAGGCTTGTTCTAGCATAAGTTAATTCCTAATTTGGTTTCAATATGTATGTTTATGTTTGAGTCTGCCCTTTTCTTTTTTTTTCTGTTGCTTATAACGGATTCTTACCAAGAATAAAATTATATGGGTATTTATAGTTCATTACCTTTACATATATATATATATATATTTCCAATTACGTACCAATTAAGCTGATGCTCATCTTTTTTTAGGAGTAGTGACTAATCAGAAAGTATTATGGACTTTTTTCACCATTTTTTTCATATTCATATTTTAAGGGACAGTTTTAAAATGGTACTCCATCTGTACATCAAACTATTTCCCCTTTGTGAGGTGGTATGGGATTTAAAAAAAAAAAATTAGTATTACATTGAAATAATAGATAAAGTAAAGAAAAAATTAAGATATTATGAAGCCCAATTTTTTATTTGTGAGGTGTGTTATTTCTAAATAAGGGAAGGAGAAAAATTTTTATGGACAAATAAAAAAAGAAAGTGAGAAATAATTTGATGGATAGAGAGAATATATTTTTTAATTACTATTATAAATTGGTACGTTATGCAATAAAAAAATATTCTATAATTCAATGTTTTATTTTATTATGCATAAATTTGTACAAATTTAAAAATAGTTGTAAAAAAATATACAAATTTAAAATTATTCCATATATATGCTGTAAAAATATCTAGGTTTTTAGATTTAGTAGTTTTTAGTGACTAATATATATATATATATATATATATATATATATATATATATATATATA
>JAPKLY010000158.1:307880-329652 GCA_026898435.1 Prunella vulgaris | reverse complement strand
ATATATATATATATATATATATATATATATATATATATATATATATATTTTATCGGTAAATGTTACTCCCTCTGTTCCAGAGGTGTTTTCACCTTTGGGATGACACAATTTTTTAAAAAAGTAGAGTGTTGTGTAAAGTTATATTATTAAAATAATAAGATTAGTTGGACTGTGAGGATATAAAGTTAAAGTAATAGTTTCCATTTATAGGGTGTGAAAACAATTGTTGGACGGACGAAAAAAGAAAGTGTGAAAACAATTATGGGACGGAGATAGTAGTTGTTAGTAGTTAGAAGTTAGTTCACCAAATCTCCTTACACCCCAAGAATATTTCCAAGTCCACCTTTATATCTCCCTCCTAATTCGTTTTCAAAGAGAATCGAACTCAAATCACTCACTCAAGTGAGGAGCCTGGTGATCAGGTGAGCTAGCTCCCCTGGTTGACTAATATATATATGAATGAAATTAATATATATATATATATATATATATATAAATAAATAATGTTGTTGATTGCGTTTTTTTTAAGTTTTAATTGTGTTGTTATCGATAAATTTCATTTGTGAAACAAAATGTCGTGCTTCTACTCGGTTTCGCTCTGCTGAAACTTGGGCTGGAATTTGCATGGTAAAACTATTTTTTTTTTTTAACTTTTTGGGTCACTTCGGTCGAAATATTTGTAAAAATTAAAGATGAACAAAGTAGACGAAATATTTCTTTTTACACAGAGATATTGGACAAAAGCTTCAACAATAGGGAAAATTGTTGGACATCGGTTGGGTTTGATCTATGTGGAAAAGAGTTTAACCCAATTATTTCAACATTAATTTAGAGTATAAAATGGGCATTAATATGAGTGATCAGTTTATACATACATAAATTATTTATATATATATATATATATATATATAAATAGGGGTGATCACCAATAAAGCCTTCGATGAAACAAATGTTAGTGTCCTATAGCCACGGTTCGATGAAGATGAAGAAGAAAGCATTTTCCCCAACTGATAATTTAGCTTCTTCTTTTCTTTTTTTTTTCTTTTTTTTTGTATTCTCGAGATGGATGTTTATCATGTACGTATTAGATAGTTATTCAAAAAATTTAGACACTTATTCAATTTTTTTGGACTCTTATTTTTTTTTAACATATTCAATTTTTTTAGGTGTTTGTTCAATGTTTGTGTGATGAGTATTTTGTGCAATTTTTGTTTATATATTAATTTGTACTGAAGAGATGAACATATTAGTTGTGAACAGATTAGCTGCGTGAATGTTATAAAAGATGAACAGACTTTAGATGTTAATTGAGTGATGAACATATTTTTTTTGGTATATTTTTTATGTATATATATATAATATATATTTAATGAATTGGAAGGATAATTTTGTAGATCTTGAATACGTGAAGGATAATGTTGAACGACTGGAACTCGTTTTTAGTTGGTATTCTTGTATGTTGTCAATTTTTTTGTTTTTTTGTTTTTGGATGATTTTTGAATTCAACTAGATTTTAGTTTCAAATTAAAACAAATGGTACGTAGCTGCCAAAACCTGCAGCTAATTTTTTATTGTGTGCCCACAAAATGTATTAGAGGAGAAATTTGGGAAAATTGATATGATGCTCACACAAATGTATTAGTGTGAAAGATGAGGAAAATCCATGTATCATTTGAGAATATCCCTCTTCTCATATGTGCCACTAGATTATTCAGTCTATTTATCTGTATTTTTTAATTAAATTAATTGTTTGTTAAAATATAGATTTGATAATAATAGTGTAATATAATGAAAACAACTAATTATTGTAGTTTTGAGTTGTACAATTAATAAAATTAAATTATAGAAAATTTACATTTATCTTAAAAGATATTTCTCTTAATTTTACTATAAAAGATATGATAAAAAATTAACTGCATCTACTGTATCGTGCATCCGGTGCAATTTTGACTTGTTTTAATGCATCATAATTAAAAAAAAATAAAAAAGAGCAATTCATGTATAAATATACTTAGACTCCATTTGGATGGGTGGATTTGAAATCCATGGATTTCACACACAAATAATCATCCTCTCTATGAATTTACAAATACTTAGATTCCATTTTATGTTTAAAATGGAGGAATTCTAAATCCTTTTCAAACTCATGTAATTTGTGAAATCTCTCATCTCCACCCTTTCATCTCTCATTTTTCTTACTTTTTTCCTTCTCTCTCATCTTTTTATAATTCTTAACTTAAAATGTATATTTTTTTACATGTATTTTTGTTTAAATCCATTCATTTTCAAATCCATCTATCCAAATGGAGCCTTATTTAATTACTGGCCAATATATTTCAATATATAACCCCCAAAAAAAAGAAGATTATAATATATATGTCGATCAAAATTGCATCATAGGCTGAAGTGTTACTTGAATGGATATCCAAATTTTAGCCTATATCTCACTCACACCAATGACACAAAGTTTTCTTGCTAGCAACATTTTAAAACTTTGTTTTCTCGAAAATTATTTGTTTATGATATTAACAATGATACTAATAATTAGCATTACTATTACTATTAAAGTCGGTGCAATCAACAAAAAATTGCTTTAATTAATGCATGCAAAAATGTTGTGTATGGGGATGGTATTTCCTATGTCTTCGACCTTATAAATATTCACATTAAGCACCCTTTGTTATTCATTAATCCTCTCACTTAATCCTTATCAGAAAGATACATAATTAGAGAGGATTAATCGCGATTATGGCTCACATTAGTAACACTTATGTCTTTAAATTGGTTATTGTTCTCACTTTCCTTCTTATGATATCTTTGTCTGAAAGCGTACTTATCAATAGTAAGTTTTATTTCAATTTTTTCCTATATACGAATACACATGTGCAGGTGACTAGTTCTAATTAAGTTTACTATTTTATGCTCAATGCTTAATTATTTATGTAAATCGTAAGCTTAGATAACTAATTATAGGGATTAATACCAAATTCGTCCCATAATTTTTTTATTTTTTTCGATTTGGTCTCATACATAATGTTTCAATTTAGTCCCATAACAATTCAAATCTAACCAAATTAGTCCTGAATCACCGGAAATGACATAAACGACATCGTTTTACTCACGTGCCGTGTGAGCCATTTCCGCCGGAAAATATAACACGTGACCGGCACGTGAGAAAAACAAAGTCATTTTATGTCATTTCCGGTGACTTGAGATTATTTTGGTAAGATTTGAATTGTTATGTGACTAAATTGAAATATTACATAGTTATGGGACAAATTGAAAAAGTGAAAAAGTTATGGGACGATTTTGGTATTAATCCCACTACTTAATTATATATATTGTCTTGCATGCATAATGATGTAACATCTTATATTATGTCAATGAGATGAATACACACATTGACAATGTAATTAAATTAAGAAGAATTGTGAGATTATAAATATGATAATTTATTAGTTGCATTACATAAATCATAAACGTCATTTATCGAAAATAATGTAACATCTTATGTTACATCATTGGTTAAAAGGAAGTTGCATCTAAACAAGCAGAGCATGAGTTGCCTAAGCTAATTTGCAATTAGGACCATTTCGTGTTGAAAAAAAAAGAAAGCATGATTGCATTTGAATTTCTTAATTTATTGAGTTCGAGCTTGACATTATTCGACTCAGCTGAATTCATAATGTTGCATGATTAATTAATGTTTTGAATGCGCGCAGTTGGAAGAATCCCCGGAAAGCCGTCTCTAGCATGTAGCAGCGTGGTCGGAGCAGAGACGGGCGACACGTGCTCATCGGTTGCGCAAGCATTTGGTCTCTCTCTGCAGGATTTCCTGGCCATTAATCCCAATATCAACTGCAGACATATCTTCCTTGGCCAATGGCTCTGTATTAAAACTGCTTCTGCCTAATCTATCATGAAAAGGCATTCTGCGTCTGCCTACTCAATAAAAGCCTTGTTTTAGCATAAGTTGATTTCCATTTTGTTTTCAATAAGTATGTTTATATTTGATTGTGGCCTTTTTTTTTTCCCTGTTGCTTATAACAAATTGTTAAGAATAAAATTTTATGGGTATTTACCATAGAAGAACAGTCCATTAACTTTACATACATATATAAATACTAGTAATTCTCCCGTGCAATGCACGAATTAAATATTATACATTTTAAAAATAAAATTATATAGATAATAAATTATAATAGATATTTAAATTAAATAAAATGTAAACTTTGAGTATATATATACATACATACCATCCAATTATTTTAAATAAAATATTTCTTTACCAATCAAAATAAATATAAATTAAATTTATTTTATCAATGTGATAAGTTCAATATGAGCATATCATATTAATACATCATTAAACTACAAAAAGGGAAGACAAATACCTAGTATTCTCCTCCAAAGGGGCTGGAAACTGTGTTGTTTCCAACTCTGGCTCATTTCGTCCACTGCGCTCTGCCTTCTCCGTTAATCTGCAACAAAGTCGGGCCGGAAAGGTTTCCAGCGTCGACCCTCCGACACTCAAGTCAGTATTTCAGACCACCATGGATGTAACAGTAGCAAAAATGTAAAGAAAATATCTGAATATGGGTGAATTATTCTCCAAGAATGTCTAAGTGTGCTATTTATACCATTTCCTTCATAAAGAGAGGGTAGACAGGTCATTTCACATCTTTGGGACCACAAGGAGTGGTACACCAAAGTAGTGGAGCATGGCTACACTGCAATAGTACGCATAGAGTGGACACATGGCGCCAGATTAGTGGCTTCCCTGTACTTGACTGATTCTTCAGTGGGATTTAGGCGGCCACATGCACCCAGCATGATGTACTTCCAAGGAAAACGACGTTTACCCTCTAAGATCCAGCCACTGAATCCTGATTTGAGGGTTATCATAAATACATGAAGTCTGAGTCCGATAATACTATCGACCTCTCACCCCTAGACAGAGGTCACTGGTTAGAGGTGACATAGCAATCGTTCACTGTGCTCATGTCGTATCTCTCCTTCTTCTAACCTCTGGACTCTCCAGAGATCTCATTATCATCTATCCAGGAGCCCACATGCCACCAGTCTTTGGATCCATGTGCTAAGATTGGACCCGATGGGTTCTCAGCTGTCATATCTGGGGTGCAGACTATTTTGTCCACATCAACTACTCCCCCTATTCCAAGTGAAACACCACTTAGGGTGTTTTCGTGGAATATCTCCGCTCTCTGTCTTTTCCTTCATTCCTTCTGAAATGGGATTACCATTTCTACCCATATTTAATGTTTGTAGGGTTTCAACTTCCCGCCCTCGATTTTGGGCAGTCGCTTCGTTATCCCAGCCATTCATCTGCTGTGACTTTTCGTTTGCCGAGATCGTGGCCTTATGCGTGTCCCATGAGAAGACACTGATTCCTGCCCACTCACCGTTCCCAATAAAAGTGGCATCAATTACCCCTTTTTTCAGGGGTAGTTCCTTCTTTCTCCCAATCATTTCCAATCTTCGCCATTTGACTTGCTCTGCCAAAATAAGCAAAGAAGGGTTTTCTTCGATCGAGGGTTTTGGTCTGGCGTTTCTTCATCACCCCTACCTCCGACGAGTCGATCACTCTGAGGTATTTTCGTATCCTTTCTTTGTTTGTCGTTCTCTGCATGCTGGATTCTTGATTTCGTTATTTTTTCCTTTTTCAATCGGTTTCTCAAGCTTGTCGGTCTAAGTCATGTCGAAAGTCTCTCGCTTTTCTGGTGAATCTCGCCCTGAGAGTTCTTTGGGAAATCTCTCTCATACTCACTCTTCCAATCGTCCGTCCTCGGCGGTTTTGGGACCCCCTATTCGGAATCCATGCCCTGTTCTTCTCTCTACTCGCCCTATTAGGATTATCCCTGAGGGGAGTAGGTCTCGCTGGAACGGTATCTCCCGTCAGACTGATCTGAGTCGGGTTGAATTTGAATGTCTTAAGGACATTCTGGGCCCCATCCCGACTTCTTAGTGGATCTTCCCGGGGCGGATGAGCGTCCCAATCATCTGTCTTTTCCTTCTTTGGCCTTTTGGTTTTCCCAGGTGCATGCCGGGCTTCATTTTCCAGTGCACCCTTTCTTTTCCCGGGTATGCGACCTATACAAGATTCCTTTGAACCAGGTTATTCCCTCTTCCATCCGCCTTCTGCTGGCTTTCTTCTTCATTATGAAAGCGAACGGTGGGAACCCTACTCCCGAGATCTTTCATTCTTATCAAGATCTCAAGAGGAGAAACGATTTTTATTACTTCAGCTGTAGGAGCCAAGGCTTGGCGCATTTCGTAGGTAAGCCCTCTAGTGTTGATGGATATTGGAGGGACAGTTACTTTGTCGTGACCCCTCGCTCGGGCACGTGGCCCTTCTCTTGTGAGCGATGGCAATATAAGACACTGAAGCCTTCTAATTCCTCTCGTTCTCTTGAGGAAGTGATTTCCCCTAATGATCGGGGTGTAATGAACCGTTTGAACTGAATCGTTTCTGAAATTGGGTATCCCCAAATTTTTGGTCTTCTTCGTGAGGACCATGTTCTATTTCACTTTGGATTCTCAAACTAGAGGCCTTCTGCGCATTCTAAGGTTGGTATTCCCTTATTTTCTTGGCTAGCTTTGTTTTTTCCTGTTAGATAAGCTCTTTATTCCCCATGTGATTCTGTGATGCTCATTTGCTTTTATTTTAAGGTATGGACTGGAAGAATGCTCTCATTCTTGAAGACGGTGATGTTCAGGACGTCACCCCTGTAGTTCAAGTTGGCGATTCCAAAGGCACGGGCCCTTCTGCTAAGGCCACTGTTATAGAGGAAGGCTCTTCCCTTCCTTCTACTGTTTCTGCTCCGGCCTCTATGCCCATCAAGGAGGAGCAAGAGGAGGAGCCTCTAGCCAAACCTCGTGAGAAAAGCAAGAGGGCCTCCTCGTCCTCTGCCCCCTACAAACCTGCTCTGAAAAGAACTCGATATTCCAAGCGTCATGCCTCCCGAGCGGATGCTCAGGAAGAAATTTCTTCTGAACTTCCAGGAGCTGACTCATCCGTAGCTTCGAAGGAGGCAGAAAACTTGGCTTTTCTCAAGGGTTTGAAGTCTCCCCGTAGCTTTCCTGGTCTTTCCAACTTATCCGTCAGTCATCTCCGGCCTATGGCGCATCAGAAACTGGTCGAGGTATATTTGTACAATATTCTCTCTTCTTCTTTTTTATACAGTTTTTGCTTTGATATACTAGCTCTAACTTGATTGTTCTCTTTTTTCAGTTCTTGAGTTTGCAAGCCTTTCTTCTGGAATGTGAGGATTTCACTTCCACCGATTCCCTTCAACGGGAACTCGAGATTAAAAGTCAAGAGTTGGCTGGGGTTAATCAAGAGCCAAGTCTTGCCCGTACTTGTGCTGCTGAAAAGGAGGCTCAGGTGGCAAACCTTGAGAAGAGGCTAGCAGAGGTTGAGGCGCAACTTGGGGATGAGTACAGACGGGATTTGGATCAGGGTGTCAAGCTATGTCGCTAAAGGCTTCTGACCAATGCTTTAGGACAGACCTTCTTGAGGGATATGCACGAGGGGCTATTGGAAGCTTATCACCTTCTTGGAGAACATGGCTCCTCATGTCAGTCATTTCCTTCGTCACGGATTCAGGTCAGCCGTTAAACAGGCTCAGGAGAAGGGTTTTATCGAGAAGCTCGACATGTCTCGCATCAAGGAAGATCTTACTCATTCTCCCTTTTTCAATGGCGACCCTAATGCGTCTGTGGACTCTCCCTGGTTTCTTCCTGTGATGAGAAAGGCGTTCATGCAGCTGTCGAATGACGGTTCTCTCGACCCAACACTCCTCCCAGCTGATCCTATGACCTATGACCTCTCCTCTGTTGAGGACTCTGCCCCTTTGGCTGGTGCGGTGGTGACTTCTCCCTCTGCTGCCGACGCTGTTCCTTCTGTACCCGGTGAAGGCGATGACGTATGATCATGGCAGGTTATATTCTCTGCTTTTTCTAAGGACAATATCAGTGTTTCTAGGACCTGCGTGTCCTTTTTAGAGCGTATGTGCTCTTTTTGAACAACTACTTCGGGGTTTTTATGCTTCTGCTACTTCTTGCTTGACAATGCTCTTGGTGGACCTATGTGTCCTTTTATATATATATATATATTCAGAGTACGCATGCTTCTATTTGCTATCTTATTCTCTTAATATGATGTGCGCTCGTACTTTTTGCTTTCGCTATTTGAGGTTAAATAGGTATTCTAGGGTGAGTGGTTAAGCCCCTCTCCCCCAAAAAAAATATTTCATCTTGTATTTTCCAAGATAAATTTTTCAAAACTTGTTTTCACAGGTGGGAGGTCACAGAGCAAAGCTTGTGCTCCTCGCCCCTCAAAAAATATTTATCTTGTTTCTTCTAAGATAAATTTTTCAAAACTCGTTTTTACAGGTGGGAGGTCACAGAGCAAAAACTTGTGCTCCTCTCCCTTCAAAAAATATTTATCTTATTTCTTCTAAGATAAATTTTTCAAACCTTGTTTTCACAGGTGGGAGGTCACAGAGCAAAAGCTTGTGCTCCTCTCCACTCAAAAAATATTTATATTGTTTCTTCTAAGATAATTTTTTCAAAACTCATTTTCACAGGTGGGAGGTCACAGAGCAAAAACTTGTGCTCCTTTCCCCTCGAAAAATATTTATCTTGTTTCTACTAACATAAATTTTTCAAAGTTCATTTTCACATGCTGCAAGGTCTTTCAGAGCTAATGATCGTAGCTCTGGAAGATGTCATTCATTGAATTTGAAAATGTGTTGCCATGTTCATATGATATACATGGGCTTTTGATTGAAAACGAGATGAAACAGGTATGCCTAAATCCACTTAGGCATAGTATTTCTTCAATACAAAGTCAACCCAGACTCTATTTTGAGCTTCGTCACAACATCATCCTCCGAAAATCAGCTTATTGTTAAATATATAGCTTTGTTTCTTGATTTCCAAAGTAGCCAAATTTGATATTCCCAAACACATCATATCACTATTTTATTATTTCTCCTAGCAATTAATTTTGTAAAGTGCATGAGATTCATGGATGGTTTAGACGATAAGACATTTTTTACCCTCGTCCACTTGCATCACTTCATCCACACGTTATTTGAAAAATTGAATATGTTTAATTGTTTCTTCATTTTCTTTGCAAAAGACATACTCAAGTCTGACTCACTTGAGATAATAGTTTTTCTTTGTACTTTATATATTGTTAGAAGTTTCTCCCATATAGCTCTCCAAGTATGCACCTTGACCTTAATCGGGAATAGCTTATTCTAAAGGACTATAAATACCTCCAGTTTTTTCTCCAACACGGCCTTCATGATTCCTCCAAAACAACTAATCTTAGGCTCCATTTGGATGGGTGGATTTGAAATCCATGGATTTCACACACAAATAACCATCCTTTCAATGAATTTACAAATAATTAGATTCCATTCTATGTTTAAAATGGAAGAATTTTAAATCCTCTCCAAACTCATATCATTTGAAATCCATCTCCTTTACTCCTTTTCATCTCTCATTTTCCTTATTTTTTCTCTTTTCTCCTTATAAATCTTAACTTAAAATGTATGCTTTCTTACGTGTATTTTTTTTTTAATCCATTTATTTTCAAATTCATCCATCCAAATGGAGCCTTATACTTCTTTTGAAATGCATCATTTGTTTGCTCCTGCTGATCATCTTCAGATGTCTTTGTTGATGAAATAAGTTGATCCAAGTGCTTAAGGAAGTAATTAACAAAATCTTGGATTACGTGTCCCAAGAGAGTTGATCAAACATGAAATAAGTGCAAGAAAGAAACATGAATGCAATCAAATCAAGGAGATGTTATCAAGAAAGAAGGAAAATCACATGAAGAACACATAAAAGGCGAGAAACAGAACAAATTCAAGAAGAGGCGAGCAACTAATTGAATGAGCTACTCTCCCAATCAGCTGGTCGCCTCCTTTGAATAAATATAACCAGTTGGTCGCCTCCTATAGTGGTTTATTACCAGTTGGTCGCCTCCATGAAGGATTTATCACTAGCTGTTCGCCACTTCTGAAGATGATCGCCAGAATCTATTTTTTCCTATTTTTGGTCAATTTTCCTTTGTAATTATCTAGTTAGACACGTATGGGACACGTGTAAGCTCCTTGTAACGTGTGGCGAAGTCCTTGCCACCACCTGCTTAATGTTTGCCTATAAATAGACCCCAAATTCAGAATAAGTGCAAGTTATTTTCGCTGCTTTAACGAAGTTCTGCTCAAAACTTCCCAAAATTCATATCACGTAATTCCAATAATTTAAATTCAAGACATTGTTAGTGAAATCGAGCTAGTAAGCCACATGTATACTTGATTTATGAAGATTTCATTAACAGTCTTCCTCATTTCTTCTTAGATTGTACATGTTAACAACATTCAACAACTTGTTTACACCCCTTTCTCTCTCTTGAGTGAGTTTCTCTTCCATTCCTAAAACTCTTACACATTTGTCTTGAGCTAAGTGATATAGCCTAGGAAAATGAACCCTAAGGGGCATTTCCCCAGTTTATTTAACTTCTCCTCCCAAAATTAAGTTCTACTTCCATTCTCAACTTCCTTCTCCATATTATTGAAGAACTACCCTCACTCCATATTCCAACTACTCTGAGAATCTCCCCCCCCCCCCCCCTTAATTTAGCTCTCTCTTAGACCCCCATGGACCGAAATCTTTCCTCCACGAAATCACCATCTTAACTCTATCACACTATCTAATAAACATCCTCTTTCACAACAGAATCTTCATACCCACTTTCCCAACAGAGCTTTGTTAAAATATTCTAAATCTTTAACTCCCAGACCCCTGAAGAATTTCAATTTGCACACTGTAGATATACCCATGCAATTTTGTTATCGAACTCACACATTCCTCTCCCCCAAAGAAAGTTTATTTGTAATTTGACTATTTCACACACTATATCTTTTGGAATCTGATAGGTGGACAAAAAATACACAGAAATCGATGAGAGAACAATATTTAATAAAGCAAGTCTTCCTCCAATGGAGATTCACATACTCTCCCAACGTACATAAATGGTAACGAAGTTGAGGTGTAGCTAGCTCCATAGTCATATCGTTCACCGAGTTACCCACAACATGTACACCACAGAGATAACACTTATCTCTGTTTATTTTGAGCCCTGATACCAATTCAATGACCAATAAAATCTTTCAAAAAACTAACATTCACCAAATTTACCTTTCCAATAAAGATGGTGTATTCTTCATATTGTAGATGAGAAATCAACACCTTATTTTTTCAACTTGAACTGATTCAAAGAGTTTTTTATCCACTGTGTATGCATCAGAATCAACAAGATGTTTTTAGCCATTTTTTAAAATTTGCAATTTTGCATTTTACCCGAAAATGTAAGGGAATTATTTGGAATTGATGGGAATAGACATCATTAGTGGTCTCAATGATTGATTTGGGAAAGATATGTTCTATAGGTGTATGTAATATTTTCACATTCTCTTCGCGTATTGCATTCTATGGCCCGTATAAATAATTTGCAATTTAATGTGAGAATGATATGGAATTATTGGGAATATACCTCATTAGTAGTCACAATGTTTAATTTTGTTAGTAAAAAGTTTTAAACACTTGTCAAAATATATCTAAAAACAATTTTGTGATATTATATGGCCAAAATAAAATTTACCAAAAAAAAAAACTAAATTTCTTTTTTCTATTAATTATTACCATAAATGAGATACAAATTCATAGTAAAACATCCAACGTCATGATAGTTAATGATACTACTCAATCTCACTATTCACGCTAGCCTTGCCGGCGACGTTAATCTCAAATTAAAACTTTCTTCACTTAAATTAAATCTTTTAATTAATTAATTTAGTCTACTCATCAATTAAACTACATATTATTTCGCAAAAAATGAAATTAATCCGGCACTCCATTTAAAATCTATTGCATCATGATGGTCTTTACAATGCCTTTTTTTTTTCTCTATAAATACGGGCTCATATGAATAAAGTCCTCATCAATTTAAATATCAAAGAAAAATAAACAAAATTAAATTGATCGTTATGGCTCAAGCTAGTAATGCGATGTTTTACAAATTGACTATTGTGCTCACTCTTGTTCTTATGGTATCCCTAACTCAAAGCAGAAATCTTGACAGTAAGTTTTTTTCTATCACCTTTTTTTTCATTATTATTATCAAAGGTATAGAAGTCGGAAATCGGTAATCAAACGTTTTTTTGCCACCTAATTTAAAAAAAATAGACAAAAATACAAATTCAGGGCCGGTTAGACGGTGCATAAGCCCGAAGACACCTAAAATTGCCTATTTTATAGAAATCGCATCGGCAAGTGGCGCTTAGCGCTTAGGCGCCTAGACCGATTTCTACATCACTGAGTATAACACGTCGTCTACTATTGTTTTAAAATTGGCATTGTTTTGATGAAAAGTCTATTTCTAGATAAAAATTTCGCGATGGAATTAAAATAAGTTATACTCCCCCCGTCCCACTATAAGTTGTTCATTTTGTCATTTTCATCTGTTCCACTATATGTTGTTCATTTGTTTTTTTTTTACCTTTTCAGAAAACTACTATTAACTTCTTAATTATTACTATTTTCAATATTCTTTACATTATTTTCACTATATTTTCACTTTTCTCCATCACATCATCTGTGCTAAATTAATATTTTTAATATTTGTGCCCAAAAGATATGGACAATTTAAAATGAAACAGAGGGAATATGTATTATCACTGCTAAAATATATTGTGATAGAGATCCTGTTATTATATATTTTTCTATCTAAAAGTTTTTAATGAGAGAAAACAATTTTTAGTGATAGGAGTGGCAGTGATCCTCCGACTAAAGACTTTTTTTCTATCATTAAAAACTTTTAACTAGAGAAGTTAATCCTGAAATTTTTTTAACATATCGTAATTTCTCTCTTTTTCTCTTTTAATTGTGAAACGCAGTTGATTTGGAAAATGACGATTCTGCCCTATCGTGCAACTCGGTGCATGGACAAGTGAGTGGTGAGACTTGTACAAGCATTGCCCAAGACTTCGATCTCTCACTGGAGGAATTTCTTGACATTAATCCCAATATCAATTGTGATGCAATCTTTGTTGGTCAATGGCTCTGCGTTGAGGGTTCTAATTAAACTTGAAGTATTGATGAATGAATATATATATATGCATGAAATCAAGAAACATTGTCTTAATTATTAATTAATTATCAATAAAATAAGGGCACTATAGTCCTTGTAAACGTAGCCTAATATTATAAGTTTCTTGTTTATTTGCATTCTCTTTCTTGTGCTGCAGTTTTTTGTTTTTTTGTGCCTTTCAAACAAAAAGAATGATGAGAGAAAACAAAAGCTAATGATTAGTTTGGGAGGAAATTAATATATATATATATATATATATATATATATATATGAGTGATTCTTGGTTTCCAACTCTTTCAGATTCGACATCGGCGTCAACCTGCCTTGTGATGAACTCAGGCCTACCATTGGAGCCTTCATGCTCTCAAACGGGCTTAAGATATAAATTAATATACCCAAAAAAAAAACTATTTATAATACATGAAGAACAATTTAAAATATTAAAAAAATATATAATACCCACAAATAATATATAAATGAATAATTAATACCAAAGAATAATTTAAAATACCCCAAGAATAATTCATTAATACCCCCAGGAACATGTTTAAGTAATATCTAAAGAATAAGTTTAAATAATACTCCAATTAACAATTCTCTAATACATCAATTTACTAATACCAAAAAATAAGTCTGAAATACTCAAAGAACAATTTATAGTACTAAAAAAACAATATATATTACCTAATGAAATTTTTATAAATTAATAATTAATAAATGAGTAATACTCTAAAAATAATTTATAATACACAACGAATAATTTATAATACTCAAAGAATAATTAATAAATAAATGAGTAATATATCTAAAGAACAATTTATAATACCCGAATAACAATTGATTAATACCCCAAGAACAACTTAGTTATATTCCAAGAAAAACTCACAAATACCCTAAGAACAAGTAGATCTATATCAATGGAACAAATAATATATCTTTTAATATAAACTTCTAATCGAACTAATAGTGCTTTAAAATAATTATTCAAAATGCAACATCAAAAGGTTATAAATATATAAAAATAATATTTTTCATAAGCTTTTATGAAAATAAATGTACAATTCTCTTCATATTAATCCATATATATACTTTTAACCTTTAACATAGATAAATATGCCTTTTTGATATAATGATGTTAAAAATCAACAAAAATGCTTAAAAAATTAAATAATCAAAGCATAAACTCCTCTCAAATTTAAGTAATACCTGAAGAACAACTCACAATACCCCAAAAACAGCTCACAATACATCAAAAACAATTAATAATAGCCGAAGAACAAAATCAATAATACCCCAATTACAAAAAAAAATACATAGTGCGGTGTGTAGTGTGTTTTAAAAAATTCAAAATTAAAGTCAAAATTAAATTTCAAGAGCATGGTATGCACTTGGGTACACCCTAGAATTTGTGTGTATATATATATATATATATGGCAGTTATAAAATGATATATTTAGTTTTAATGCGTTACTTTTAAATTGATACAATATAAAAAAATAATTATATCATTCAATTTATATTTATTCTATTATGTAAAAATAATTGTACTAAATTAAAAATAGTGGTTTAAAAATATATCGATGTGAAAATGAAGATAATCAACGTTGATTTAACTGAGAATACCCCCATATTTTTCTTAAAAGTATTCAATCAATGAGTATATAGTTTATATAAAATGGTTTATGGTATGAATAATTTTTTAATTTTATGAATTATTATTTAATTTTTTATACTTTTGGTCAATTATTGGATACTAATATTTTTTAAGGATTTTTTTAATAAATATGAATAGTTATTGTTGAAATTTATTAATAATATTATGATAGTCCGGACTTTAATTTTTTATATCCCTGCATGAATTCTAATATAATACTCTTAATCAAATAATTGATATATTAAGATCTTCAAAATCGTTTAAATTCATATTATAAGCTAATTATCACCAACTGCACTATGGAATTATAGAAAACATATTTTTCAAAACTGTAAGTTGAGGGAAATTACAAAATGAAAAACGTAACTTTTCAAATAACATAATGAGAATATTAATTTTTTGGGCTGAAGATAAGGACTATAATTTTTTTAAATTAACAATTTAAGAACTGCAACTTAAAAAATTGTAATTGCATGAGGATAACTTCATGACGAATTGATGGGGTCAAATTGGTCCAATTTTTGCCTGTATTATAGCCTGAATTTGGTCCAGATATGATTGATTTGTCCTCAATTTGCAATATTTTAGAATTACGATTTTTATTTTGCTAGCCCAAAAAGTTATGATCCTCATATATATTGCCACCTCCCTTAATAAAGTTATGATCCTGAAAAAAATAATTTTTCTGCCAGCTACTTCAAACTTATATTATATATATATATATATATACTATGAGATTAAGTAAATAATTTTAAATTGATAATTGTGAATCATCCCACTGGTTAAAATATAGTGAAATTAGAGATTTTTATCCTCTAAGTTTTGTTAACTTTGTATTTGTTTTTGTTACTCTGAATTTTTATTTTTCATCTCCTAATTTTTTAAATACTGAATTTTTAATTTTCGAACCGACTGATCACTACTACACATTGGGGCTTGCAGAGCTATACTTGGAGTGCTCTTGTCAAAACCGCTCTCCAAGTGAGCACTTGGAGAGCGGTTTTGACAAGATAATATAAAAAAAAAAAGTCTTGTAGAGCGGTTTTTAACCGCTCTATAAGAGAGATGTGGTTAATCTCATATACGAAATAAAAAAATATATAAAAAATTGACCCAGTGCGTATGGATAGCGGTTATCGACCGCACTGCAAGTGAAAGCGGTCAATAACCGCACTGCAAGTGAGGTTATAACTAGGTCAGCTTTCTTCCCCAAATTCATTTTCGCACCCGCCTCTTCACTCACCAAAATCGCCCCCCACCATATATTTTGTTGCTGCCGCCGGCCGTTCCCCGCCGCAGCCTTCAACAGCAGCCGCCGCATCCGTCTTCATCAGCCACCGCCACCTCTGCCTTCATTAGCTGCCGCCGCGTCTCTCCCCAGAACCGCTGGGAGGTGCGACGCCGTCCCCACCGCCGCCGGGATGCCGGTATATCATCTTTTCGGCGTGTAATTCGTCCCCATTTCACACCATTCCCCTGAAACGGCAACTGAATTCAGAAATTGAAACGAGGTAATTGAGGAATGAATATTTCAACAATTTTTGTATTTTTTTTCTTCTAAACCCCTCACAATGCTTGTGTTTTTGCAAATCTTAGTGTGTCCAAATCTTAGGTAATTGTGGTTTCAGTATTTCATATTTTGTTGGAAAATCATTTTTTAGTGAAAATCTATATGAATAATAAAAAAAATTGTATATGTATTTAGTTGTATATTCTGCAATTAACATATAATATTTAAAAATTATTAATTATAATATTAATAAGAAACTTTTAGTTAATTAACTTGATAATTTTGCATCACTTGGCACGCACGAGTGATTGCATCATTGTGATGATTCGATTTTACTAGTTTTGATTGTGATCAGTAGGAGAAATAGTTGCATCCCTTTATGTTTCAGTTGATTTATATATAGTTACAAGTGGTTTAAACCGATATATAAAAGAATTATTAAATATTTATGAAGTACATTTATGATTAAAATAAATATTTTTTAAAATATATATGATATACTTTTGAAAGTGATAAATGAGACTCTATAGTTTCTCAATATCTTGAAAATAAATACTTCAAATTAGGAATGAAGATAATCAAATAATTAAAAAAATCCAAAGATTGAATTTCGTTTCTGAATTGTAGGTGATACATTTAATAATATCTTATTTTCTTTCTGAATTTTGTTTTTGTAATTGTAGGTGATACATTGGAACAAGTGACTCGATCGGATTCATTGATATCATCTGTATTCACTATCATCGTAAGTTTACTTTTTAAATAAATAAGTATTAATTGGCATGGTAGAATTTTATTTCAATTTTAAAAGTATGATGATCGATGTTCGATCCACGATTAACTATATGATGATCGATGTTCGATCCACGATTAACTATATGATGATCGATGTTCGATCTATGTTTGAATATTAGAATTTTATTGTATAATAATGTAGTTGATGTGGAGTTAGGAAATAATTGTTGGTAGTTGTTTGTTGTAGAATGTGCGTTCCGATTTGATTATTTTTAATTAAATCAGAAATGGATGCACTAGGATGTTGATGAATGGGGATTATGATAAAATCTAAACGAAATTCTGCCGAAATTTTTAAAAAATATTAATATTTAGTTAGAATATATATGTAGAGTCGAAGTATTTGACTAGGAGTATTAGTAGGGTCCCAATAATACCAAATGGATTAAGTGTTCAAACTTTTAAAAGAATTTGAATAAATGTATGACAATCATATTATTATTTCATAGGCATCTTTAGTTCTATATGGATCGAAAGTGGATTAAAGCAGATCGATTATCAGATGAGTATAGGAATGGGGTAGAAGAATTTTGTAATCATGCAATGAGATACTGCAACGACCCTCGGTACATTTCATGTCCGTGTTGGAAATGTATGAATGGGAAATCCGTTAGTGGTCGAGAAAATTTGTTCGATCACCTGATGATTCACGGTATTGATAAATCATATACCGTTTGGACATATCATGGTGAGAGAATAGGTGAATGTAGCTCAAGTAACCTAGGAGCTGACTTTAGGTTTGAAGACACAATGGATGCCGATAGTTTTGGAGATGCACCAAGTGTTGATTCATCTAGTGGGGATGACGATAATCTAGGAGATCATCCTTATATGTCTGAGAAGTTAAGAGATGACGCTGGATTACCTCTTTGGCCCGGGTGTAAGAGGGCAACAAAACTGTCAGCTGTATTGATATTATTCAATCTAAAGGCAGCTCACCAATTGTCTGATGTGTGCTTTACTGATATGCTTGAAGCGGTTAGTGGTCTATTGCCTGATGAGAATGTACTGCCTACGAGAGCATATGATGCTAAGCAAATGCTCAGGTCCATCGGGCTAACACATCGAAAAATTCATGCTTGCCCAGGTGATTGTGTCTTATTTCGTAAGGAGTATGCAGATCTCGTTGAATGTCCCAAGTGTGGTAAGAAGCGATATATGAGTAATAATTCTCCTTCAAAGGTGATGTGGTATTTCCCAATAATACCAAGATTCAGGAGAATGTACAGTAGCGCTGTGGATCCTAGACATTTGTCTTGGCATCATGATGATAGAATCCAGGATGGATTGCTAAGACATCCTGCCGATTCACCCCAGTGGAAGACATTCGATGTGAGACATCCAGAATTTGGCAACGAGCCACGACACTTACGTCTTGCACTCTCAACTGACGGAATGAATCCATTCGGTATTCAAAGTACCAACCACAGTACTTGGCCAGTGATTTTGATGGTTTATAACCTTTCACCATCGTTTTGTATGAAGCGTACTTACATGATGTTGTCCATGTTGATATCAGGACCTAAACAACCTGGTAATGACATAGATGTATATTTGGCTCCTTTGATAGAGGACTTGAAGCTGCTGTGGGATGAGGGTGTCGATGTTTATGATGCTTATAGAAAGGAGAATTTCAAGCTGAAGGCCATGTTGTTTGGGACTATCAATGACTTTCCCGCTTACGGGAATCTATCTGGATATAGTGTGAAGGGAGCTGATGCATGTCCTTGTTGTACCAACAACACTGATCATATTCGATTGAGTTACTGTAAGAAGTCAGTCTATATGGGACACAGGAGCTGGTTGGACCCAATGCATAGGTACAAAACAATGACCGATGAATTTAACGGCAGAGTTGAGGTTCGTGAATCACCACGTTTATTGTCAGGTTCAGATGTGTTGAATGAGATGAAGAAGATCAACACACAGTACGGGAAATTTTTTGCAAAGAGTGTCCCCACTAGCGGTTGGAAGAAAGAATCAATTTTCTTTCAACTGCCATATTGGAAAGAGTTGTATGTTAGACACTTCATTGATCTAATGCACACTGAGAAGAATGTTTGTGCCAGCTTGGTCAACACTTTATTAGCTGATAAGAAGTCCAAGGATGGTTACAATGCAATGATGGATATGATGGAAATGGGAATAAGAGTAGAATTGGCACCTCAGACACTTGAAGATGGACGAGCACCAATCTTACCTCCTGCTGCACACACCTTGTCCAAGAATGAGAGAAAAGTGTTTCTTCAAACACTGAAGGATGTGAGAGTACCAGAACATACGGAGGCTTGTATCAGATGATGGCGTGAGATTGATGAATTTGAAATCGCATGACTATCATGTGATAATGGAGAACTTCTTACCGATTGCCATTCGTTCTATCTTGCCTGAAAATGTGCGCATAACTATAACAAAGTTGTGTTGGTTCTTCAAGGCAATGAGCAGCAAAGTCATTGATCCTAAACTCTTGAGTGGTTTTCAGAGACAGATTGTGAGGACGCTTTGTGAGCTTGAGATGTATTTTCCTCCATCATTCTTTGATATAATGGTTCACTTAACCGTGCATTTGGTACATGAGACAAGGATGTGTGGTCCTGCACGTATGCGATGGATGTATGGTATGTTTATTCTTGTGTTTTATTGTATGTTTATTCTTATGTTTAATTGTATGTTGATTAATTTTGCAGGATCATGTCATATTTACCCCATCCCGGTGGAAGTGGAGGAGATGATGGAGATCATCTAGATGATATCCACGAGGCGGATGATGTTGAGGCAAATGATCCTCCTACCACTAGCAGCTCTGGGGAGAAGCGCAGGAGGGGTATAGTGACGATGTCGTCTACAAAGAGAGCTCGTGCGAAGGGAAAAATGATTCATGTAATTATTTTTACAATTGAAAAGTTGAGTGTATAGTACATTTGACAGACCATAGAATCCAATAATACTATGTTATTGCAGGTAGAATTCAATGAGTATGGACAACTTATTGGGAAAGGAAGTAAGACGTTGTCAAGTTTCATTGGGAATGCTGTTCGAGGAAAGTGCCCGATCGTGTTACCAGATGATGATTGGCGTAGTAACAAGCTCGATTCTATTAAGGAAGAAATATGGGATGAGCTTGTGGTATGTAAATTATATATAAACTTGTCTTATTTGAGTTATATGAGTTTGTGATATTACTAAGTTTATAATTGTTATGTTATCTGTTTGTAGAGGACATTTACGGGCCTTGACCAATCCAAGAAGAAACAAATACTGATGAAAGCTGGGTTGTTGGCCAAGAACTTTCGGGCTACTCTGAGGAATTCCGCAAGAGACCCTGACACTGGTCTGTACTCGTCTCACCCGCCTGGTCCATATATTGGTCATCCTATGGTTCAGCCGTACTGGGATGAATTCATACGTAGATCGATGGCTGCCGATTTTCAGGTAAAGATAACGCATATACTAATTTTCTCTATTTTAATTCATGATATAATTTTGTGTTAATATTTCATTGTAGGCTAAAAGTAAGAAAAACATCCAACAAGCGAAGAATATAGAAGCATGATATCGGGGATCTTCCAAAGGTTATGCACGCATAAGGGAAAAAATGGTGAGAACAAAATTTTATACCACTTAACCGTATTAGTATATTCGTTTTTAGTAATTCTAATTAAGAAACATGTTCATCAATATCGTAGCTGATAGAAAAAAAGAAAGCTGGAGAGAGCAACTCTGTTGTTGGTCGTTTCGAGTTATTTCAAACTACAAGAACGACTCCTGGTGGGAGAGTTCCCGATCCTGCGTCACTGCGCGTTATTGATAATGAGGTAATCTATCTATTATGTTTTTATTATTTCAAACAATTATTTGATTTGATATTATTTAATAATAACCTTTTGTGATTCAGGACCGCATATCTCCAAGCATGACTCCTGACGACCTCCGCTCTATTGGTGATAATGATCTATTTGCACGGGCTTATGGTCGTCAGGAGCATTCTGGCCACCTGAGGGGCACTGGCTTTGGCGTGACAAAGACAACATTAATGATGGCACCTGGTGTTGCAGCTATGGAGAAGGTGGATAAACTTTCGGAGCAGGTAGCCATGTTGACCAAGCAAATGGAGTTTTTTGCTTCTCGATTCCCGAGTCAAGGACCTCAATCCAGTGCTGGAGCCAGTCATCAGGATAGTTGTCCAACTATGTTTTCTGCTGATGTTAGGGAAGAAGTTCACTATCCACTTGAAAGTAGCTCCCAGGTATAAAAATCATCAAATTTTTGCATAGATTAGTATGTTTTATAATTAAAATTTTATTTTAACAGCTACCGACCGCTTGCTATCTGTATTTGGAGCATCCTCTTCGGTTGGTGGCTCAAGGCACATTGCACAGTAGCTCCAGTGGAGTTATTCATGGTAGGCCCATTACTCCTGGTTTTCAGAGGGTGATGCTCGATGTACCCGTCGAGGGAGAAGAGAGTTCACCGGTGCCAAAACCAATAGATGAGGCGATCACAGTTGGGACAGCGATCGGCTACTTTCTAGAATGGCTGACAAACTTGGTCTCTCTCACCTTGAAGGTAAAGAAAATAATGTTATTAATGTTCATTATCTTATTTGTTCTAAACAATATTGCAT
>JAPKLY010000158.1:271785-307870 GCA_026898435.1 Prunella vulgaris | reverse complement strand
TATCTTATTTGTTCTAAACAATATTGCATATTGAATGTAGGTATTACAGACTCCGCAAAAGTCAAAACAAAAAACACCGTATGTTGTGGACAGTGAGAGAGAGACACCGAGGGGCTCCACTGGTAGAGTGCGCAAACGTGGTTATCCCATGCCAGATGACCTTCCTCACGACTACACTCTACAGGCTATGGTGCAGCTGCAGGTATCGACATCTACATTCAATCAAATAAAAGTTCCTATTTCTGCTTTTTTTCATCAAACTGGTTGGAACGACTGGATAAACCAAGAAAATATTCTGGAAGTATTAGAAGATGGGGAGTTGAGTGCATCTTCCATATGTTTATACCTTAGGTATGTGGTTAATAATTTTCAGTATTTACTTCTTATAAAGTTTTACTTTGTTTTTAAATATTAATGCGCGTATATATATTTTTTAAAGATATTTGGGTGAGGTATATCTCTCCAGAGATATGGATGCATGTTCAAAGTATACATTCATCTCTCCCCATACGTCTGTGCTCATTGGTGATAGGAAGGATAACATGGAAAGTATGATTGCACATATGTTGACACTTAATGGGAGTGATCATCTCATTTTATGGCCTACGAATGTGGGGTGAGTACAACAAATATTTCATTAAATTTGTATTAATAAAAAAATATAGTTAATTTTAATATTCTTAATGTAATGCAGAGGATATTGGGTGTTGGTCGCGATAAACATGCAAACACTTGATGTGTATTATATGGATCCAGCTGGTGGGATGAATACGAGTTACCCTCAACTCATGTCATATATGGAAATGTAAGTTAATTTATAATGATTTATTTAATCATAACTTATTTCAAAATAATAATTTATAATATACATATGTAACATAGTTTGATGAGGATGTACCAGTGTCGGCTGTCGGGTCAAGACTCAACATCTATCAAGCAAGTGAAATGGAAAACTATTCAGGTTATTAATATACTTTAGAAAATTATCAAATTATTAGAAAATAATTATAATTGTATGACGTGCTCATCATTGCTAATCAACAGATTCCGAGGCAACAAGATGGGGTGCATTGTGGACATTTTGTGTGCTGTTATGTTGAAGATATAATTCAATCTTACCGGACGATCATTCCTACAAACGTAAGTTTGTTTATCTATTTATTGAAGTTATTATTGATTGAATATAAGTATTTATTAACTAATTAATTTTTCAATATTTTACAGTTTGTATATGAACGTCCGCTCGCGTATTACTTTACAAAAAGAATGGACGACTGGAAAATTGATTGGTCAGGATATTTGTACAATCGATTTTTAGCTTAAACTTTTTGTGTGACAATATGTAAACTTATTTAATTATATATTAAATTTTATTAATGTGTATATTTATTTGATTGATGTTTCATTTAATTAGTGAATAATTGATGTGTATATTTATTTTATTGATTTTAGGAATTTATTATATATTATTTGGTATTAATTAATTATTTAATTGATTTTAGGAAATAATTGTAAAAATAAATCGAATTAAAAAAAAATGCTTGCAGAGTGGTTTTTAACCGCTCTACAAGTGCCCATAATAAAATAAATAAATAATAATATCTGCTTGAAGAGCGGTTTAAAACCGCACTCCAAGTGAGAGCGGTTAATAACCGCTCTCCAAGTGCCCGTAATTAAATAATAAAATAAAATAATAATATGCTTGCAGAGCGGTTTATAACCGCTCTCTAAGTGAGAGTGGTTAATAACCGCTCTCCAAGTGCCTATCTTGCAGTGCGGTTCCGCAACCGCTCTCTCCACTTGGAGAGCTGCCACTTGGAGAGCCCTTATGAACCGCTCTCCAAGAGCAAAAATAAGGGCTCTCCAAGCCCCATTCTGTACTAGTGGATGTAGGTCACCCTTTCGGGGCAGACTAATTTTTTTAAAAAAAAAACATGTGTGTTGTGAGCAAAAACTGTAATGGTAGCCTATAATAGCCAATTATAGAACTAAAAAGTAATTTTTTAAAAGTTAGGACTAAAAATAAAAATTCAAAATCAATAGGACTAAAAATAAAATTAATGGACAAAAAACTCCATTTTCCCTGAAATATACACAATACATATCTCAAGTAAAAATAGCAAAATTTCTCAAATGATTTCGTTGTTTGTATAATGTAAATATTAGTGGATCAATGTCAATTATTTTGTTTTGAGGAAACTACACTTAAATTTAAATTCTGGTAGAAGAAAACTTTTTATTATATCCATCAAATATTAGTGGATCAATGTCAATTATTTTGTTTTGAGGAAACTAAACTTAAATTTAAATTGTGGTAGAAAGAAAACTTTTTATTATATCGATCCATTTTATAAGTACGTATATAATGAATTAGATTGAAATTAAGGTTTTTTGATACTTCAATATTAGACTCTAGCTAGCTAGTAGTACGTACATTGTGTATTTTATTTTATCATATATGAGTCGAATTCATGTTCTCGCTGCATAGATAATGAAACTAGCTAGCTCTAATCACTTGAACTATTTCAATTCGTCGCACAATATGTACTTAGCACCTTCTCTATTTCTTTTTAATTAATTAGTTTGATAGGGATAATCATTTGTATCTGGTTTTCTTATTTCCAAAATTTCGGCAAAATTAGATACTCTCATTCAATTGGATGATAAAGCTTAAGTGACCTACCTTGTTTTTGCCATAAATATTAACTAGGATATGTTTGGTTTTTTCCCTTTTAGAATATTTTTGGTTCATCTATATAAGTATATATATGCTGAAAATCGAACTAAATTAACCAGAGAAAAATTAATAAGATTGTGTAATTAATTTATATAATGGCAAATTATCCTATTACTGCACTTGTTATGTTTCTTCTTCTTACAATCTCCATAACAGAGAGTGGAAGGATTCTTGTCTGTAAGTCTGGGCTATCCCTCGTGATCAAACATATGTTGCATTTTTTTTATTAGTTTTTTGTTGATCTACATATATGGTATATTAATTTGAATGAACTCTTTCATATTTTCTTTCTCCCAAGATTTTTTTACATGTGACATACTACAAAAAGAAAAAAAAAATTAGTGTAAGTGAATCAAATAATAAATTGATATATTATTAATTTTTGTGTGTATGAGTTAATTTTATTTTGTTTTTTGGTGCAAAAATAATATTGGAACATTCAAAATTAGCAGAAATCACGAAATGGAGAGAGTAATAAACACTCTTTAGAGGTCTAATTTTATTTCTAATTGTCACTTTAGATTTTCTATACATGACTTCCTTTCAAATTTACTTTCAATTTATATATGTTGATTTACGGAAGACCGGTGGAGGGTAAAGACATCAAAATTTTATATTCTTTATTTCGATTCATATTTTCTGTAAGGCTTTAGTCTTGTATGCATACGTTGCACGGTATAATTCAAGTGTATTTTTAAAAAAAAATTATATTATTTATCATTGAAAAATCACACGTGTTGTTAATAAAAAATGAATTTTTAAAATACACTTTTTAGTAATAACATGTATAACTTTTCAATTGTATTTTACGTATATTTTTAAAAATACACTTGAGTTGCACGATGCACAAGAGACTTACTCCATTATTAAATTTCAAGTACATTTATATCATTAGTAAAAAAATTGGTCACTTACATATTGGTTCAAAAAAGTGATTATATTTACAAATTGGTTCACAATATCTGCACAGAAATATAATTTTTTTCTTCACAGAATTTTTTTTTTCTGCACAGAATCAAATTGTAATTAATATTAATTTTATAAACCATTTCGTAATTTTTCCAAAAAATAATGTAGCATGAAATTGAAATATGATTTAATTTTGACAGCCAAACCAACAGATACACCATTATTGATTTGTGACACAATCTACGGAGCTACAAATGACGACACGTGCGAAGGAATTGAAGAGACACATCAACTTTCATCAGACTTCTTCATGTCCGTAAATCCCAATCTGGACTGTGATGCCATATTTCCAGGCCAATGGCTCTGTCTTAATGGCCACATCTCCAATTAAAATCCAACAATGCGATCGCATGCATCTTACTAGTTCAAATAAATAATCTGATGTCTGAAATAAAATATGTTGGAAAAATATTATTAGTGTGATTAATCGTCTTACAATGAGATATTCACATTATTATTTTTATTTTGAACAGCAAAAGTTTAATTTTTATTGAGAATCTCAACCAAGGGTATAAGAAATTTCCCGTAAAATTACATCAATCCGTTTATAAATTGACACATATTATTAGGCGACTTCAAATCAGAAAATATTTCTACAACTCCTAGACCACTCCCTGAAATCCTCTAATTTTAACTTCGGATGTCCCAAACACAACCAACTCCAGACCCTATTCTTAAGCTCCAACAACACTTCCTCCTTTGAAGATAACTTTGAATCGAAAATGGCTTTATTTCTTGATTTCCAAATTAGCTAAATTAGACACTCTCATATACATCCAAGAACTAACTCAGCATCATGCCCATTAAGTAGATTGCAGAAGTGGATAAAATTTAAAGAGGGAATGGACGATAATGTAGTCTTCACTCCCACCCAATCAAGACATTTCATCCATAATGCATAAGAAAATGAACACTAAAAAAGAACATGCCTAACTGTCTCTTCTTTCTCATTGCAAAAGATGCATTTAAAACCTGGATCTGGATTTATCATATGTCGACGTTGAAGTTCAAAAATCGTTGGAAGTCTCTCCCAGATTGCTCTCCAAGCATGCACTTTAATCTTCGAAGGGATCCACTTGTTCCAGATTAATTTGAATTCCTCCATTTCCCCTCCTTGCTCTAATTGACTCCTTCTAGATAGCCAATCGTAAGCTTTTTTTGTAACATATCTGCCATGCGAAGCCAAAGACCATCTCCACCTATCTTTCTCATTTCTTTTTAGCTGTAACATGTTCACAACATTAAACAATCCATTAACATACTCACTTTCTTTCTCAAGCAAATTTCTCCTCCATTTCCATTCCCATACCCACTGCTCTCCTCTCCAAACCCCTAAATCACTAACTTTTGCCTTCTTATCTTGAGCTAGAAGATATAACCTATGAAAATTTTCTTTCAAAGGCAGCCCCCTGGCCCAAGAATCCTCCCAAAACATAGTACTACTCCCATCCCCCACCACCTTTACCAAATTATTAAAGAACCACTCATCATTCCCAAACCCTGTTGCTTTTAGTATATCTCCCCACCAACCTACAGGATTAGAATGACCCTTGACTCTGAGATTCCTAGACTTCTTCCCCAGAAGACCCCCCACCTTGACTCAATTACCCTAGCCCATAAGTCTTCCCTTTCACAACAAAATTTCCAAACCCACTTTCCCAATAATGCTTTGTTAAAGTATTCAATATTTTTGACCCCTAGATCCCCCTGACATTTTGATTTACAGATATTAGACCACTTGATCCATGCAGTTTTTTTTTTCACTCTCACTCCCCCCCCCCCCCCGAAAAAATTACGTTGCAGTTTAATAATATCACTCACAACACTTTTTGGAATCCGAAAGGTGGACAAGTAGTAGACCGGAATCGAAGAGAGCACAACATTTACAAGAGTAAGTCTTCCTCCGATGGAGATTTTCAACCCCTCCCATTTTTTCAGACGGTTCTTGATCTTCGGACTCACATAATTCCAATCTGAAAGTTGTCGGTGTGAACTTCCCACTTTGACTCCGAGATACATAAACGGTAGCAAACCCCTAGGACATCCCAAAACTGATGCTATCTCGCTAAACAAATTCTCTTCCACATTTACTCCATAAAGGCAGCATTTATCTCTATTTATTCGAAGCCCCGATACCATTTCAATAAGGCTTAAAAGAGATATTCACATTTAATTATATTGTTTGATATATGTGTATAATACATGAAATAATATTTTGATCACTCGTATATAAAACAATTGATGACCAAATATTCCGTTTTGGAATTGTGTAATTTGAGATTTTGTTGTACATAGACAAGGGCGGAGCCAGGACAAAAATTTATGACGGACAATATAAAAACAAAATCACATTTTCAATTTTTGAAGGGGCAAATTAATAAAAAATATTTTTTTAAAGGTTAAAAAAAATTCTGAAGAGTTGGGGGCTGGAGCACACTCTAATCATAGGGTAGCCCGTCCTTTTATGTAGAGCTAGCTATCGGCGCAGGTCTAGCCAGCGCATTACTAGCTAACTGGCCAATAATTATCAATTTTTTTTTATAGTGAAATACGTTTAATATCATTAAATTAATAATTATCTCCACCTCATTCACCCAGCCAACTCCTATCTTAACATAAAATAAAATAAAAAACTATTTATTTTTATTAAAATTAAATTTTTAAAAAATTATAAATAAATTTATAAATTATATTAGTCAAACGATTCAATAATTTATAAAATATTTAAAACTAATATTTTATAACTTCTAAAAATAACTTATAAAATAAATTTAGTCAAAACACCCACTAAATATATCGCATGCAATTGGAATAAAAGATAAACACCTTTTTTGAACACGAGAATTGCTTTGAATTTAGTGCATTGCCAAATTGGGCCTTAAGCATTGACTTCACTCATTCTTAGCCCAATAACATCAGCTATTGGGCTTTGCTCATTTTTATTCTGGCCCAATATGGCCTGAAAAAAGCAACAATAGACAAATCGCTACAAACTCGAACACGATTTATATTTGTTCCTCCGATAAATCGTAAAGCCTCTATCTCTCGCTCTCTCGCGCGCGCTCTCGTTTCTTGAAACCCAAGCGCTGTCTCTCTCTCTCTCTCTCTGGCGATTTAGTTTTGACTACTGAAAGTAAGTATATTTTTCATTTCGATTTTTTATTAGTCCTCTGTTTTCTCTTAGCTTGTTAGAATTTCAATCTAAGGTATTGTGCTGTTAATCAGTAGCTTGGAAGGTAAGATTTATCCCCTTTTTAGGGGGTTTTCGTTTTTAGAATTGCTGTTATGTGTGATGTTTAATGGACTTCGAAGTGGATTATTGTGCCACAGTAGAAGTTTTTAGTATTTGAGTGTAGATTGTGTGTGTTAAATTGATTAAAAAAAGTGATTCGTTTGTTGATTGGCATATTTATTGCGTGAAGGGTGAATTTGTCTGAATAGTTTAGGGATTGTATATTGGTGTCATTGTTGGGTTTGATTTCGGCTAGACTGTAAGTTGCGACTCGAATTCATTACTAACTATGCAGAAATCATTAGAAGTTTGATGTATACCTAATTTTAATTTTTCTTCATTGTGCCTTTAACATTTTGGAGAAAAGTAGGAATATGCATTACTGAGCATGGTGCTATGAGTATTGAGCCTTGCTGTAAACTACTTAGATAAAAAAAAAAAAAAAAAAAAAACTAATTAACCCCCCCTCCCTTCTTCTTCGCCCCAATTTATTCATCATTCTGTTTCTGTTGCCCCAGAGCTGCTAACACCGTGTCAACGCCAGGGAAAATATGCCTAAACAGCTTTAAAAGAAGAAACCTTAATCGGAGAAGCATAATGATACCATTCGTCTAATACACTGCTTAATCGCCCGATCTGCATTCAACTGCGCTATTAGTTGGAACATCAAAATGGATGCAGCTTTTCCATTCAAGTTTCTGCATCAGTTCGCAATAATTTATTCTGGCGCATGTTATTCTTCTGCATAGAGCCAGAAATGGTTAATTTCATGGTGCAAGAATGAGCTCCATACAGTGATAAAGAAGTTAAGCAGGTATATGATGCTGAACAATGTAAAAACGCCGCCATTATTGAGCTTTTATCCTTTCAAATTTCTCAAGGAGACATGGTTTTGAGCATCGTGGGTCGAATTGATGGCCTTATTTTTAGTACAGAGTATTGTTAGATATATGCCAATCAGATTTTCCAGGGTTTGTTCATCGACTGTTCTCAGTAGTTCAATTCGGAATCGACTGTCGTTATGTACACACACTTCTGTTGAAGAACCCACTGATGAAATCCTGAATCAAATACTTGCTGCAGGGAAGGACCCTTGTCTTACTAGAGAACACTGTGTTGATTATATTCGGAAGCTCTGCGCTGCTGGAAAATTTCAAGCCGCAGCTAAGCTACTGCAAACATTACGTCGTAAGCACATTTTTCTTGGCCCGCCTGCATATAATTACATTTTTGAAGCTGCAGAGAGAAAGAATGATATTGGAATAATCTCTCAAGTTTTTAAGGATCTTCTGGTTTCTTGTGGGTCTATAGAATTGAATTCATATCTTATCGTTGCTAGAGCTTTTGGAAAGCATAATACTCCTGCTATGTTGTTAGATTTTATCAGAGAAATTTGTGAAATGGAGCTACCAAGAATTGATATAGTTTTGAACAGGTTTATTCATGCTTTGGCTAAATGTGGGCATTCTAATGATGGCATCCTGGTGTTTGAAAATATGAAGATTTTGGGATGCAAACCGGACTTGGTTACGTATAATACAGTTTTGGCAATTTTGGGTCGTCGTGGACAAGTTGATAACATGCTGCATGTATTTGCTGCTTTGAAAACAGATCTTGTCCCAGATATTGTCACATACAATACTGTATTAAACAGCTTGAGGAAAATGGGTAGACTGGATTTGTGCCTGGTACATTTCAAGGAGATGACTGAGAGAGGAATTCAACCTGATCTTCTTTCTTTCAAAGCTTTGATTGAGAGCTTAGGTAGATCAGGGAATATAGAGGAAGCCTTGAGCATATTTGATGAGATGAAACATATGGGAATCCAACCTTCAGTTTACATCTACCGTGCCCTAATTTTCAGTTTAAAGAAGATGGGAAAGATGGAATTGGCTTTAAAATTCTCCAGGGAATTGAATGTTTTCCTCCAAGGCTCTGCTGTTCGGAATTGTAACTGAAATTAGAAGAAAATTTTTAGCTATGTCTAAGTTCAGGATTTTTGGTTGTTGTTAACATGGTCCTGTTACTGAAACCTCTTCATCCAGCATCCCAAGAGCTCATGATGCCTCAGGTCAAGTTTGTTCTGGAAATCAAGTTAGATTATTTGTTGATTGTTTGTAGAATTTACATTTACGTGAAGTTATTTGAATTTCAAATGTGAATTAATTATGGATTATCTAAGTTCGATTGCCAGGTTTTTGTTTGCTCACTATTACTAAGGATTAATAACAAATTAACTACCTTTATTCTTGGTTGGGCAGGTTCTGAATTCTGATCTTGAGAATGTTGTATGTTGTATGGAATTGAATTTGTAAGTAATCTATACCCAAGT
Organism: Prunella vulgaris; assembly: GCA_026898435.1. Lineage (NCBI taxonomy): Eukaryota > Viridiplantae > Streptophyta > Magnoliopsida > Lamiales > Lamiaceae > Prunella > Prunella vulgaris. The sequence continues at coordinate 298,600 of JAPKLY010000158.1, read as the reverse complement.
ATTCTTATAGAGTAATGTCAGGAGAAGTATAAGTCTCTTGGCATATTATTTGATGCAATCTTGAGTCCATGTATCTTACATCATATCTCCTCTAAAGAAATGTTACAAGGCTTAACATTTATCATGATCGCACATTGCTTTCAAGATATGATCCAAAATTTGCCATGCACCAACCTTGCAATCTAGCTAATGCTATGGGTGTGTTTGCACAAAATTATGTATTTTGAGGAGTGATTTAATTTAGTGATTGTGAGAGTAATTGCTTAATAGTAAAAGTGATAAGTGTTTGCAAATTTTATTAGAAGTGGATGTTGAGTGTTTGATAAGTATTTTGAATAGAGTGAAATATTAGTCAAAAGTTATAATCAGGTAGAAGCATACTTCTCTCAGCTTTTAGATTATAGATTCTAGGTAATTAATTTAAGTAGAAGCACTCTAATAAAAAAACACTTAAAATAGCTTCTGCACGTGAGATTTTAATCACTTTAAGTAATTGCAAACACACCCTATGTATCCTTTCCAATTCTATTCAAATGGACCGCTCTTCACTTTGTCCTCAATAAAGTCTTTTTATTCCTTGCTGTTGGCTCAAAGTCCTCTGGAGATCATTTAATTAGTGTAGCAAGCCTGAGTTCTAGTATATGTGTGTCCTACCTATAGGCTTCAAGTGACTGACTATGCAAAAATCTTCATAAAAAATTAAGCTCCATCATCTCAGCTGAAGTTGCATGAGGTAAGAGTATATGAATGACTGCTACGTTTTAGCTTAAAGTTGATACACTGCAAAACATTATATTGAGCCATTTGTGAGTCTTATCAAACTTGCTTTAAAACCACTAATGACCATTTTTGTGTCGCAACTGATTAGAACTGTCTATGCCAATCTATCTGGGTTGCAAACATCTATGCAAGTGAATGTAAAAACATGTCAATCATTAAACAGGTGATTATTAAAGTTTCCCTTTTTTGAAGTTATTGAATGGTTTTTGTAATTGTTTCTGTTGGTATTAGAAGAATGCATTGGGCTCATGGTTCGTATCACACAACCGTTGCTGACTGATTGGGTGTGTATAATGATGCTAATTCTTGGTAATTTTTCCAAAATTATGTATATGTTGTGACTTCTAAGAAAATAATTCCCATCTTGCTAGCGAAGTGATTTATTTTATTTTATTTTTCGTCTTTTTTCATTAAATGGTGAAATATTTGTGGGCATTCATCAGAAGCAAATGCGGTAGATTAAATTCAAAACCATCAATCAATTAGGTTGTGGATGTTAAGCATACTACCTGAACATTGTAGAAACAACTGGAATAAAGCTTTTCTATGCCTAAAAGTTTTAATCAAAGAGTAAGAATGCTTATTTGATGTCATCTGACTATAAAATATCAAAATATCTAAAGATAGAAGGCTTGAGCAAAGGTTTCTAGTAATATCATGATCATTCTTATCCTTGTATCACGATGTATTGGATCAGCTCATCTCAGATTCTACTCGAGTCTCTTCCAAAAATGTAACGCCTTCCCCAGTCCCCAACCACCAAAACTCTTGTGCGCCAGCTTACTAGCTTACTGCAGAGTTGAGGAGCAACATATTAGAACATGATATGAGATAGAATTTTTCAGCTTTTATGTGTACTTGTGCAGATAGTTACCTGGCATAGACAGAGTACCAGAGCCACTGGGAGCTGTAACCTATTGAAATAATGTCGAAAGGAAGCTGAGCTGCTGTCTGTTCTCCGCCCAAGGGAGCAAATTGCCCCATGTGTTTGTACCTTCAAAACATGCAGCCCAAGTAAATCACAATTTCATGCAATTTATTTATATTATGAACAATCTGTTTTTTTTTTTTGCTGAATGAGGCCTTGCTGTTCTAACGTAGGATATGAAAATGAAAAGAGACTAACTATCCTCAAAGAATGCATTCTTCCCTCATGTACCTTGACATTTTTTTTAGTTTTACCCTATATTTATACATTAGTTTACTCACTTTTACCCCCTTGATTAAAAAAAATTATCGTGATGGTAAGAAAAATGAAAGTGCAAGGGGATAAAGATTAGAATATGGAAAATAGAGGGTGCAGACAAAGTAGAAAAGAAAGTGTAGGGGGCAAGACATCTGCTCTTTTACCTGAATGGCTTGAAACGGTGCGTTCCTTCTCCTCGGAATCTTAATGGACCTTCAGGATACTTGTCACAGATATCCATCCGATTGAAACAGTCTGCCAAGTAAGCGCCTTGTTGAGCAGCTACCTGAAATAACAAAACAAAAGCATATAAATTTCTTTCCTTTTCATCACTACCTTAATATCATTTGATATGAAGTCTTCCTCTTGACCTGTGCAGTTGGAGGAAGAAGTTTCATCTGTGAATCCACTTCAGAGAGTGCTAACTTGAATTTCTCGATATCCAATTCTTCATCCCCTTGGGAACTCCATAGAAGTTGAAAGAAGTTACTAAGCTGCTTCTTCTTCAGATGAACTTTCACCTGTGGATACCTTTCGGTTATGTCATTGATGACATCCTTAAAGTCACCAGCCTTAAGTCGACCAGTGTTATTCTTGTCTGCCTTGCTGAAGATAGCTGAAATGTCTTCCTGGTAATGTACAAAACATTTTATTACTTGTACATGCTTGAGTTATAAATATCAAATATATGTAAAACAGCATACCATTACTTTACGCTGATTGATACTGGCGCAATCACCTAGTGCATAGATTTTATCACATCCATCCACCCTTAGCCATTCATCAGTTGCTAAAACTCGTCTGTTACTCTGTTTTTCGAGAGACAGTTAGTGATAGTGGTACTATGTGAAGGCAAATACTTCAATGGATCCGTGTAATATTGGTTGTTTGATTAGAGGGTTTTAGTTATTTTTATTGAACAATATTAGTAGGCACCAATTGCATCATGCAATTGGTGCACCCAAATGTTGTATAAGAATTTTGTACTGGACAGATTAGTTACTAGAGCTAACAAACCTGTCCAATTTGCTTCATGAAATCCATCACGACTGGGCGAGTTCCAATACCAGTCGACCAGACTACCATCCCATAGGGTATATTGACATTTTGACCAGTAGCTCTCTCTTTAGTGCATATCTCAGATTCAGTTACCTTTGTAACCATAGAACCAACTTTTAAATCTATGCCGTCCCTCACGAATTTATTTTCAGCAAACTCGGTAATCCTTTTGTCGAACCTGCAACAGAAAACGAGTACTCTTGATGAACAAGCTACCACAGAAGAGAGACTGAAGAGACAGAGTCAAGGTAGGTCCAAATTACATGCTCAAAATGTGATCACCAGCCTCAAGAAGAGTGATTGTAACATGTTCTTTAAGAGCAGGGTAAAGCCTGGCTAAATCCTCATGAACAAAGTCGTGAAGCTCAGCCGCGAACTCCACCCCTGTCGGGCCTCCTCCTACTACCACAAAGTGAAGAATCTTCTTCCGTTCCTCTTCGCTTATACTTGGTAAACTTGCTCTCTCAAAACAGTCTATCACTGTTCTCCTAATCTTCTGTGCATCCTCTATTTCCTGCACCAAGTTTACATCTTTTATGTTATAGTAACTGTAGATGATTGTAATCTTGTTGGCTTCTAATATACTCTTTACCTTCAGAAAGTGTGCATGCTCCACGACGCCAGGGGTGTTAAACGTATTGGAACGAGCACCCATGGCTATCACCAGGTAATCGTAGTCTACTGTGAATTCTTCTGTACCTCCTATACTGTTATGCTGAGTTGATCGGCAGTGTACCTTCTTGTTTTGTGTATCGATTTTGTAGCACTCTGCTTCCTTAAACTGTACGTCGAACTTTTTCTGCGTCCACGAAATTGAATCAACACACACTTAAAACACTAGGGGTATGTTTCTTTTGGGAATCACTTGAATGGATGTAGGACTTTGCCATCACACCCCATATAAGTTTGGGATTTAAAATGCAGTTTTCAAATCTCAAACTCAATCCACACCTAAAAATATCTTTTATTATACCTATAATATCAATAATTATTACATTTTAATTTGACATAAAGTATTACATCCTATCAAAATTTTAAAACACACATTGTTACTGTTCATCATTTCACATCCTTAAAATTTAAAGTCATGACAAGCTACGCCTACCTAAATCCCAAAAGAAAGATACTCTAGAGCTCTTAAATGAAACTGAGGTTTGCGAAAGAATGTTGTGTCTGGGTTGTGGATGCAGTTACCTTTCTGACGATGTTACGGATGGGCTCGACAATGCTGCGCGCTTCGACCGTGCCGTTGGTGACGCTCGGTAGCAACGGAGTGAAGGCAAAGTAGTTCCGGGGAGACACGACATGAACTTCATAACAAGGATCTTTTAGGTTTTTCAGAAAGCTGGTGCCAGCCCATCCTGTCCCCAGTACAACAACTTTCTTCTTCTTGATCTCAACACCAGCATCTGCATATGCTCGTCTCGGGCTACTTTCCGACATGGCAAGTAGCCCCCCACCACTGCAAATACATTCTCACATCACAAGAACTTACATTTGAACTTAAATAAATTGAAGTTTTGGCAGATAATTAAGACATGTTTTAAGTGATTATATATGAAGTGGTATGTATCAAATATATGTTAGTACAAATGCATTGAGGATTAAGATGTTAGAAAGGGTCTTGCACTCTCACCACAATTAACATTCTAATTTACAATTGCTATTTTTGGAGGAACAAAACAAAAATTCACTTGGGTATGTTCTTTTTGGTATTTAAAAACTTGGATTTGAATTTTAAAATCTAAAATACATTCTAATTTAAATCTTGAAAATAGATTTTTAAAATTCTAACTCTAGCTCCCTATAAATAACATGTATAAATTCTAGATTTTAAAAATATTAATTTTTAAATTTTGATTTTTAGAAGTCACTTAAAACTCAAAAAGAACATCCTTAATCAATTTTTTCTAGTAAAAAAAATTATAAATTAAAGAATGCATGAACAAAAATTATTGAGAAGGTTATACACAATAGTTGGAGATGGGCGGATTTACATAGAGGCAAGGCATGGCAAATGCCCTGCCTCAATTTTTTTTATTATTATATTTTTAAATATTATGTATTTAATTATAAAAAATTAAATATATTAATCATCATGTACATATTTTTGTTTGTTGGACCTTTTAAATTAGAATTTAGTCAACAAATTTTCTAGATAATTTTTTATTTATAAATTATATTGTTAACGAAATTACTCACCATTCAAAATCTAACAAACTCAATAATCAATATGTATTATTAAGGTTTAGAATATTATATTAACTATCAATTGTTTTCTAATGACATAATGAAGTATTAATTTTTGTTTCTAAAGATTTCTAAGTTATTTAAGAAGTTATTTTTTATTTTAAAATTTTTATATAATCTTTGTTTCATAAGACCTCTGTTTATGAAAACTCATGCTGAGTCCATTTCATATTTTTCCTTTATAAGAATTTCAGTGATATTATATTCATTACATTTAAAACTAAATTTTATTAAAATATTCATCTATAATGACCTGTAAAATTATTTTAGCATTCTTATGGTATGTATAGAGGATATACAAAATTTTTAAATTTGTGTCTTGTCTTGATAAAAATCCTGCTTCCGCCCTGGTACTTGGAGACTCTATATAGTCAAATTATTTTTTATATGAACAGACATTATATAATCATTATGGAGTTTTAAGTAATTAATTTTAAGCAAAGAATCTAAATTTCTACCTAAATTCTCAATTAATTATTATCAAACATACTAGAGAAACATATCAATGTCAAGCTAATAAAATATAACGTTGTCATGTTGACCATGATTGAATAGAACAACATATTAGACTATATGCCTGTCGAGTTAAAATTTAAATTTCTATTTTTATTAATTTAAAGCAAAACGCATACAACACCACAATTTTACTCGGATACTGGACTCACATGTACGATTTTTTTACAAATAAAAGATCAAATATATTAATTAATTTCATAATCTAATTAATTTAAAAAAGAAAAAAAAGAGTTATATAACCTGGCAGTGGTAACAAGAAGCAAGTTGTATACAGAAGGATGGGCGTAATAAGCCTTTGAAGCTCTCTGGTAAAATCTGTAACCACTCATGTTAACAATATTATAATTTCTCTAACCTATATATATATCCCTATTAATTAAAACAAGAAGAAACCCTAATTGAAATTCTCTCTCTCTCTCTCTCTCACCCACCTCTATACACTCATATATATATATATATATATATATATATCCTTGTATATAAATATATATATTTACGCCAAATATGAATGTACGTATATTTTTTACAGGCTCTACATGGAAAGTAAATATAGTGTATCAGTCCCTTTATATTTTTTCCAAAGTAAAAAAAAAAAAAAAAGGAAGGAAGGAAATTAGAGAAGTGGGGAGGTGCAGTATATATTTATACGTGGATTGAGGGTCACGTAAACAGGGGTTGACCGGTCAAACTGCTTGGGAAATGGCCACGTGGCAGTTTGGTAGGGGTTGGTTTCCTGGAGAAAAGGGGGGATCACTAGCCGTGCGATTAGGGTCTTATGTTTTTATTAATTTTTTATTAGGGAATATTTTGCACTTAATGTTTTTATTAATTGTAATAAGTGTGCGTATTGTTTATTTTATAATATTAATTGGAATATGAGATCTGAAATCGTTTATTATATTACTACTAATTAAGAAAATTTTGCTTGTTTTGATATTAGGGTGAGGATATATATAATCATTGAATAATTATATAGGGTGTCCGAATTAAACGGGCCGGGTAGTAAACGGGTATATATGTGTATGAGTATCATTAGCTTATTTATATATTAAATTATTTTATCTAATTTTATGTTTGATTTAATGAAAAGTCCAAAATTAAAATTCAATTATCTTATGAATGATAGATAATATTATCTTAAGGAAAATGTATGATAATAATTTATTATTTTTACTAAAATACTCCTCTTATATTGGAAATGAGAACTATAATTCACTTTATTTTTGTTTATAGAGGACAAAATTGTCAATTGCTTTTTTTTTATTAATCTTACAATCGAACAATAAAAATGAAATTATCTTACATTACTAATTGTTTTAATCCATCAATCCAAATATACTATTTAACTCACAAATTATAACAATCTCTAGATTATAATCTTGTCTAATCTATCTTGAATTATTTATGTTGTACATTGAACCAAATGAGTCCTTGAAGGATAGCAATGCAACAAGTTTGAGATGGGTTTGGTCTGTTCCAATACCTGTTCCGTCAGAAAATTTTTGGACCCGGGATCCGTCCCGCCTCAGTTTAGAGTTTGATCCGCGCTGCGAATCTGGTGGCTTTTACCTGCCCCAACTTCCTATTCGCCTATTTATTTTATTTTATTTTTAATATACATATCAAAATAGTTTAAACTTTAAAATATAACATTAATATGTATTTGAATGACTTGAACAAAAATAAACGAGAAAGTGGTTCATTTCATATTTCAACATATTAAATACAAATATTTAAAATCATACTCCCTCCGTCCCAGAAGACATTGCAGTGTCTTTTGGGCACTGGGTTTAAGAAAAATGATAAAAGGTACATTTTTTATGAATATTATATGTGTGTTGTGAGAGTGGAGTTTAATAAATAGTTTCCACTTTTGGATATGCAAACTTTTTGTGGGACAGACCAAAATAGAAAGTATGCAGTGTCTTTTGGGACGGAGGGAGTATATATATATGTTGTTCATTGAAAATTAAAATGATAAAAAAATTTAATGAAATACTAGTTTGTAAAACTTGTGTTCGTGACTTTATAAGCATATTTAATCTAATGTTTAATGTATATGTTACTTAATAGCCTAATTTTCATATTTTTAATTATACATATATAATATAATTATTCATTTAACTATATATATTTAATATATTAGGGATTAAAGATTTATAGTCCTATAATTTGTCTTCATCTTGAATTTGGTCCACATTAATTATACATTTTGATATTAGTCCTGTAAATTTAAAAATATTTTGATTAATATGTAATCTATGTGGACCAAATTCAAATTCATGATAAGTTGTAGGACTATAAAAACTTTAATCCCTATATATTTTATATATATATATATATGGTACGTGTCCGCCTAATACCAGGACCAGTCCCAGCCCGACAGATTTTGGTCAAACGAGTCAAAATCCGTCAGACTTTCTATTTGATCGGGTTAATACCTCGTCCATATGGGGCATGTTTGTGACGAGTCTGGGTTTGAACCAGCCTCATTGTTATCCCTAAGTTGTTACTATCCATAGGTGGGCGTCTTCAAGAGGGTGTTTGGCTAAGTTTAAGCTCTTTAAAATATTTTATAAATTATTTAAAAATTTGTAAATTCTTTTAAAATATTTAATAAAATAAAATATTTGACAATTTATAAAATTTTAAAATAAATTATTTATATTTTATAAACTGTAAAAATTAAAATAAGATATCCTCGCCTCACCCACCTTCTCCGTCCCGGGCGGATACCACTTTTCAAATAACCTCGACCAAAATGCTAGTGGTATCCACTATCCATTGCACACCCTCGGTTTCGAATGATGTGTTCTTTTAGCAATTTAACAAATTTTAAAAAATACAATTTAGACATTTTAACCTCTTCTTCCTTTCCTTGCAGAAATAAAAAGAAAGAATTTTACGGTATATGAAAGATAATTTTTTAAAAAAATTAATTTTTTTTAAATCTTAATTAATATTTCATCTTTTACAAAATATGTAACATTATAAAAATTTCATATCAAATTAAAAATTCTAAAGTTTTGACATATATCTTAAAGATCTATTATATTCTAATAATCTTTAAAAAAATTATTTTTCAGTAATTCCTTAAAATATCTCTTGAGTATGTTTAAATTAAAATACTGGGTAAATTAAAAAAGAAAAACTATAAGAATAGATAAAATAACACTTAGGGATCCTCTGTTGGGCGCCCAAACCAGTAGGGAGTGCTGGGTCATGCTACGATGCCGTTTTAGTGGAGCAGTTATATTTTTTTATTTTATGTTTCACATGTAATTTCTTTTAATGTTTACTTCCATTATAATTATTTTATTTTTCTTATATTTTATTTATGTTCTATTTAAGAAAATTAATTTTTTTAATGCATTCCCTCCGTCCCAAATATTTATTTTCACTTTTAATTTTCGTCCGTCTTCTAAATTTATTTTCGTTTTCTTTTTTAAAAAATATTATTTTATTATTTCCTCATAAATAATTACTTTATTTTTTAGTGAACCCCACAATTATAAAATATAAAAATAATAATAGGAGTAGTAGTAGTTACGTGAGTTGAATTTTTTTTTTTTGAATAAGTAAAAAATGTGAATAATAATAATAATAATAAAGAAAATATTATTCAAATGTGACTTATTTTTTCCTTTTCTTTATTATTATTATTATTATTATTATTCATATTTTTTACTTATTCAAATATTTTTTCCAACTCACGTAACTACTCTTCCACTTATTATTAGTATTATTATTATTATTATTATTCACATTTTTTACTTATTCAAAAAAAAAAATTCAACTCACGTAACTAAAGAAAACTAGAATAAATTTGGAAGGCAAACGAAAATTAAAAGTGAAAATAAATATTTGGGACGGGAGAGAGTACATAAAAATATTTTAATTTTCTTAAATAGAAGATAAAAATAAATTTTGACTTATTTGAATAAGTAAAAAATATGAATAATAATAATAAAGAAATGGATTTGACTGTTGAAAATTTTAAACACTTTAATCATATTCCCTCAAAATAGGTAATTACCTTTTTAGATTATTTTATTTTTTTATAATTATTTTTAATTTTCATAAAGTTTACCACAATTATTCCACAATTATAAAATATAAAAATAATAGTAGTAGTAGTTACGTGAGTAGGATTTTTTTTTTTTTGAATAAGTAAAAAATGTGAATAATAATAATAATAACAATACTAATAATAGGTGGAAGAGTAGTTACGTGCGTTGGAAAAAATATTTGAATAAGTCAAAAATATGAAAAAATTTAATTTTCTTAAATAGAAGATAGATAAAATATAAGAAAAATAAAATAATTATAATAGAAATAAGCATTAAAAGAAATTACATGTGTAACATAAAATAAAAAAATATAACTGCTCCACTAATTAAACGGACTAAAACGGCATCGTAGCATGACCCAGCACTCCCTGCTGGTTTGGGCGTCCAGCAGAGGATCCGCTCCCATGGGAAAAGGGGATAAGAAAATGTGAGAAAAGAAAAATGGTGGGACCCTCGAAATAAGGTGAGAAAATGTATTTAATATGTTGTTTGATAGGATGTATTATACTCCCTCCGTATTTCTATAAGTTGCTCGTTGCTTTTGGGCACACGAATTAAGGTAAAAGTGAAAAAGTATAAGTGATGTGATGGAAAAAGTGAAAAAGTATAAGTGATGTGATAGAAAAAGTGAAAAAGTATGAGTGATGTGATGGAGAAAAGTGAAAAAGTAATGAAAATAGTGTAAAAAGTATTGAAAATAATAATAAAGAAGTGAATAGTAGTTTCCAAAAAAGGTAAAAAGAGCAATGAGCAACTTATAGAAAGACGAACGAAAATGACAACATGAGCAACTTATAGAAAGACGGAGGGAGTAATTATTATGAATTGTAATAGTTTGTTTGATAGATGAAAAAAATACATACAAATTAAACCGGAATTGTTGAATCTTCGCCGGAATTGTTGCAACCGTTGCCGGAAACCATGGCATCCCAAATCGGCAAACTAAATCCAAACGTCGCCCCAAACCATAGCATCCCAAATCGCAACCAACACTAATTTCATACCTGGAAGCAGGGAAGATTGATTCATAGACAACCCACGACTACAATTTCAGCCACGACTAACGCCCACAACCCAGATTCATAGACAAACGTTAGAAATCACACCATGAATCACACCATCGCTACCATGAAATTTTGATGCCACACTAATCTAAAATTCGCCAGAATTTTTTCCTGAAATTTTGATGCCTCTGTTCAACCGCCATTATTTCCGGCGACAAGGGGAAGAAATTAAGCGAAATTTACAGATTCATCATCTGCTCCATGCCTTAGATTCAGATTCAATTTTCTGTGAATTAAGGAATTGGAGTTGAAATTGACGAATCCGCGTCTCCAACGAACCTGCCACTGGAAGCCATAATCGGCTGGGGAGGAACGGGGCGGCGGCGGATAGATCAGATTTCGGGTGGGGGAGGAGCTGCGTGGACTGAAAGCGGAGCTCGTGGGCGTGTCATGAAAATGTATCGCGGGTGGAAGGGTCGGATTTGTTTTCATGGGCATATGAAAAAATTGTAAAGAATTGTAGGAATTGGGAGGTGACCGTGAAAAGGTCTGGGCAGGTCTTATTTGTTTTTAGGCGTTTGGTAGACAATAAATGATTTTTTTCAAGGCCTTTTCATACCTACCAAACGGTCCTTATTTTAAAACAAAATTTAACATCTAAAACCACATTTACTAGACACTTATTATTGAATAAATACGAATAAGATTGAGAGTCTAAAAGCTGAAAAGACACTTATTTAAAAAGCTAAAACCATCACATACTTACTACAATGAGAAAAGATACAAATATCAATCAAGCAAATATATTACATTGATCTAATATATAAAGACAGTAAGACACTATACATAGGGCACATTGCAATTCAAGTAAAAGAACTCAGTAGCATTCTTTTCCTTCTCCTATCAGCAGTTAACTCTAGTGTCACTTGCTAGATTCGACTCGAATCTCTCCCGAACACGAATCTCCTCGTCCAGTCTCCGACTACTAGAAACCTCGTACGCCAGCTAACTTGCTTACTGCACGTAAAATATGAGTGTATGATCAGACGTAAATGCACACAGACGACGAAATATTGTATAGACCATTTTTATGATAAGAACTACTTTATAATATAAGGTTTTCTTTTGTGAACTAATTTTGGTGGGCTTATTAGAAAGTGGTTCATATCGACATAATGTCCTATTTCAATTTGGTGTTTCGTTATGTATCCATAATTTTCAAAAGTTGACACTCTGGAAAGTGAACTAACCTTGCATATATGGAATACCAGAGCCATTGTGTGCTCTTTCCCATCGAGACCCAATCACCGGGCAGCTCGGCTGCTGCTTGCTCGCCTCCAAGAGGTGCAAACTGCCCAAGATGCCGGTACCTGCAGATGTTTATGGCACACCAAACTTCTAGTGATAAATAATGATAAAAACTTTGAACATCTTTCTTGCATTCTTGGACGTACATCCACGTATCAATGAGTAAAACGGGGGCAACAGCAACGAATGGTAGCAAATAAACGAGGCATTCATCATAGTGATTAGTCCACAACTCAGTACGTATTTTTCCATTTATTCGTCAGACGTACTTCATTGAGCTAATAGTTTAACTACAAAATCATAGGCAGAGAAGTATACCGAAAAGGGAGAAATTCATGACGACCACCACTTGTGAACTTCTGAGGACCCTCGGGCTCGAACTTACTCTTCCCACGCATGTTGAAGCACCTAGCAAGGTATGCGCCTTGTTGAGCTGCAACCTAATGCGCATGATATAATTAGACTCGTCTCTTGAGAATCGAGTATCACGGAGATACTGAAATCCGAGCAAGGCTTACTTGAGCAGTAGCAGGAAGGCTCTTCATCTGTTTATCTATATGTGATAGTGCTAATTTGAACCCTTCAATGTCCACCCCTTTTTTATTACTTCCATCTACGTCCTTTAGTAGGTCGCTCACATCCGATAGATGCTTCTTCTGCAAGTATAGTTCCATTTGAGGGTATCGAATGATGATATCTTCAATCACTTCTTTGAACTCTTCAACGGTTAGGGTCCCCGAATTATCTTTGTCAGCAACTTTAAATATGGCTGAAATATCGTCCTGCAAATTTATATAAAAAAAAAAAAACCCGAAGATGATTTTGTGTTCGAAGATTGAAAACAAATATCTTATTTACCATAATCTTTCTTTGATCTACAGTTGCACAATCACCGAGAGCATACACGTCATCACATTCTTTTACTCTTAACCATTCATCAATAGCCAGAATCTTCCTGTTGCCCTGAAATAGAGCAAGTACTTATAGTATTAGTTGCAACTGGTGCATCCAAGTGTTACTCAGTAATAAATTGTAGGTGAAAACGGAACCATGCATTGATGAAAACAAACCTGGCCAATTTGTTCCATGAAGTCCTTCACGACTGGCCTCGTGCCAACTCCCGTGGACCATACCACCATTCCATGAGGTACGGAGACATTCTGCCCCGTAGATTTTATTTTCATGTTAACCGTTCTGTCCAAAACACTCAAGACGCGGTGACCTGTTAAAACCTCGATCCCATCTCGTCGAAATTTCTTCTCAGCAAATGCGCTGATCTTTTCGTCATATCTGCAGAATGTAAAGCAAGAACTAGACTCAAAAAGAATAGAAGAAAAAAGGGCATGCTATAAAGGCTTAAATTAGAAAGAAGTATGTTTCTTATCACCTGATAATACACAAAACTTGCATAGTTTGGCAGATATTATTATCTTTTTACTGATTGTAAGCATGAATAAGCTATTCGGAGTATCTTGCAAACAGAAAACAAGTAAATAAATACTACTCCCTCTGTCCCAAGATATTTCACACTTTCCTTATATGGACGTCCCAACTCTTTTTTCACACCCCAAAAAAGAAAACAACTCACACCCACAAAAGTCCTTTTTATATTTTATTATTTAACTTCACACTCACATACTTCACGTTTTCTTAATATGCGTGCAAGTCAGTCTATGAAATAAACCTTGGGACGGAGGGAGTAGTTGCTTACGTGTTCAAGATATGATCACCAGACTGTATCACCGATATGCTAACGAAATCTTTAACCGAGGGGTATAAATTGATTAAATCTTCATGAACGAAATCGTGAAGCTCTGCAGCAAATTCAACACCAGTTGGGCCCCCTCCCACAATAACAAAGTGGAGATTAGTCCTTCTCTCTTCCTCAGTCAGCTCCGGAAGAATAGCTTTTTCAAAACGATCTATTACAGCCCTACGGATCCTTTGAGCATCTTCTACTTCCTACAAATACTACTAATTATAAGTAAAGAGAAAATTCACAAAAGCATGTGTCCATTATTAGTTTGTAAACAAAGACTATTACCTTCAGAAAATAGCAATGCTCAAAGACACCAGGAGTGTTAAACGTGTTCACTTGAGCTCCGATAGCTATAACTAAATAATCATATTCCAACGAAAACTCATTATTCCCGGCTAAACTTTCATCAATGTTGGATCGGCATACAACCTTCTTGTTTACGGGATCAACTTTTAGGCATTCTGCTTCCCAGAACTTAATATCTCCATTTCTCTGACAGGACATTCGTTATAGTTGTAAGAATTTCAACGAATAAAGCATGACACTAAAACAAAAACGGCCCTCATGGTTGACAAAAACTTTTATGCACCAAGAGCACAGCTCAAGTGTACTTTTTAACGGTATTAGTTGAACAATTGCATTGTGTACCTTCTTTATGATGTTGCGAATGGGCTCCACAATGCTTCGTGCTTCGACTGTTCCACACGTGATGCTAGGCAATAAAGGGGTGAATGCAAAGTAATTTCTAGGTGAAATCACCTGAACATCATAAGATGAGATATCGAGATCTTTGAGGAAGCTAGTACCAGCCCATCCTGTTCCAAGTACCAAAATCCGTTTCTTGTGTGTTTCCATGTTATCATTATGCTCGCTAATCGGTTGTTCCTTCTCTGAATTGCTGTCGGCATACGCAATGAGGCCTCCACCACTGTAAACAGCCACCAAGGAAGGCAAAATTCTGTTAAAATCCACAATGAGGTAAAAAAGAAATAAAAGAAACAGCAAAGTAACATTCTTGTACACAGCAGTAAGGTGCAATTTTACACAACTATCACTTTTTAGCAAAATAACTAAAACTAATTAACTAGCACACTTTCCTTATTTGGACTCACAAAAATGGAAAATCTTCCATCATAGTTTAACACAAAAAGTCATTGCTCTACGGCCTACAAATACACATAATCCAACTCTTTTTTTTTTTTTTTACTTTATACATAAAGGTTTACAAAATTAGAACTCAAAACCTTACTCATGACTAAACTTTCTTATTTTGTTAAGGTAGGATGGAGGGAGCAACTAATACCATTTCAAAATATACTTGAATTATTCGGTGTACTTGGTAAATACTAACTTTTATCTTTGTCTATATGTCTTCATGACATGTATAATTCAAACGATGTGGATTAGATCAGTGGGACAATACTTTGTTATGGAAATCCATAGAAACAAATGCATCACAGCCATAGGTATGTCAGAGCTTCAGTAAAGCTTCATAAGATTCAAGAGTCAGCCAAAGAAGTATGGTTTTTGCAAATGTTCTCCATTATGTTTCATTTTCTGTTCTGTCTATTTTCTGATAAGATATAATGGTTATTGATTTTGGGCTAATTAAACAGCATATCATCAACAACCAAACTGATCTAATTAAACAGCAACTATGGTGAAAGAGATAACTACTTTTAGTTAACTATCAACAAATTGGCCACAAATCACGACCCACAGAACTTTCACAAAACAAATTAGAATAGGGCTTTTAAAAAAGCTTTACTTCAAAATATACCAAAAGAGTTAAAACCTGAGAGAGCAAGCAACCAAAATCTTGGGTGAAGCAAAGCGGCCACACAGAATCCTTCTGAAATGTGAGAAAAAACTCATCTTTTTCTAACTTTGGCCCCCCAAAAGCCTCTTGTGCTTTTAGCCACTGTTTTCAGAATGAACCGGCCGGTTCAACCGGTTGAACCGGGAACCGGTCACGAACCGATCCGGTTACACCCAAAAAACCGTTTTTACGATTGAATCGGTCAAACCCACTCAAAACCAGTTGAACCGGTCGAACCGGTTATTTTTTTTTAAAATATTAATATTTATTTTATTTACTTATTTTTATTTGTCTTCTTAATCCTAATCAAATCAAAAGTAAAAAAACTTATTTTTCAAAAAAAAAAAAAAATAAGAGTACTGAAGTATTAAAAAGAAATTAAAGAAAACCTACTTTGATTGAATTATTTTGTCTGTTTTGTATTTTGTGTTGTTATTTTATGATTCTATTGTATTGATTTAATTTTATAAGTGGATAATTATTTTATTTAACATAGAAAATATTTAAAAAATAAGTATAAATTATTTTAACAGTTGAATCGTCGATCCAACCGGTTGGACCAGTTGAACCGTGAACCGGTGCACTATCCGATTTGGTCACCGGTCCAATTTAGCAATGGAGATTCTTGTATAAAGCCCACAACAATTTTTACTTCAAAGTGTCAAACTCGATTGAAAGCTCACAACCTCCTTTTGGTAGTTGAAAGATGGTGATAAAAAGTAGCTCAATTTCTTCAGATTGTCGATACAAAAATGAAGGTATACTTGCCACAGCAATATACGAAGTGTTAGTATTACTTGTTTATTTATTTCTTTATTTTGTTCACAATAAAGAATCATAATTCAAAGTCCATGTGTCGGGTAGCGTGGACAGTCAGAAGGAGAGACACGGTGTTAAAAAGTAAAACAATGAGTTCCTTGTTTTAATAATTGAAGCCGCGTTGCCACGTGGAGAATCTGGATTGGTGCCTACAATTGCTATCCGTTGAAGCTAGTATTTTAATTAGAATAACGTCGAGATTATTGGATTTTTAAAGAATTGAAATTTTAATTTCTTGATTAAAAAATATAAGAATTTACATTAATTAGAATGACGTCGAGAATATTGGATTTTTAGAGTATAGAAAATGTAAGTATTTGATTAAAAAAAAAAATCACACAAACCATGAATTTTTAATTTTAGAAAAATGTTGAATTAATTGTACAATTTAAATAGTTAAAATTCAGTACCTATGGCTAAAAAAATTCATGAGTAAAAAAAATTTATTGCAACTAGAAACAGTCATCAAGATAGCCAATGTTTTCTACTGAAAGTTGACTTTAGGGTGTTTAATATAATTGTAAGGAGTAAAAAAATATAGAAATGAATATATAAGAAATTTAAATCATAGTTCTCGTATATCTTAATTATGGTAGATATATTAGATTCCTCTTATTATCAAAACGTTTGATTTAAAGATAAATTCCATTTCATCAATTTTAGTCCCTGCATTATGCAATTTAATTACGTGCTATTAGGAGAGAAAACAAAAATTTAAAATAGAACTTTTATTAGAGTATTGTAACAGTTAATACGTTTTTGTATAATAATCATTATCTATAACAACCTTCGTAACAAAATTGCCAACACATTTATCTTATTAGAAAATCCTATTGGACTGTAAACAAATTAAAAAAAAATTATTTATCTCAATATTCATATTAATAATTTTGTAATTCGAGATAAAAAATTCAATTCAATTAATAATCAAATACAATAAAAAAATTATAATACTTCATATTCGCAAATATTCAATTAATTATTATATTAAATACTTATTACATATATTATTATAATATTTATATATATAAAACATAATATTATAATAGATATTAAATTAATTCGTGCACTATGAAACACATTTAACCATATTGTACTTTTCCCTTATTAGTATTCATTATATAATTTTGAAATATTGCAAAATTATTTTAATTATTAATTTACAAATATTATTTTAAATATTAATTTACAACATTTCTAATGCACTTTAAAGACTCAATATTATTTTACATATTATTTACTATTTCCACGCTAACATCCCAATATTTCTAAAGCACTTTAAAGACTCGATATTATTTTACAAATATATTACAGAAAAAAATCATAATTAATATTATTTTTCTAAACCATTTTATAGTTTTCCAAAAAATAAATACATTATTATTAATATACTACTACTTTACTAAGATTCAGTTCGACATTACACATTTATTTCGGTAGAAACATAAAACAAACTACTTACAATAAAATTGAAATTTCTATGGTGCAATGTAGTATTTTTAATTTCTAATGATGAACAAATTGGGCATGAATAACATCAAGAAATAACTAAAATCACTAAACTAAATCATTGAATAATTATAAAAAAAATAATACAATTGTAATGAGAAAACAATACAGCCATTTATTACAACACGGACTAACAAATCGAACATCAAAACAATTCATTCATACTGAAATATTGTGTTGAGATTTAACTCCAAACTCGTGACATTTCAAAAGAAGAAGCTGATAATCAACACAGAATATCCGAGTTTTTATGACCCTAAAAACACAATTAAAAGTAAAGGGTCAAAAAAGTGTAATAAAAACTCATCAAACAATATTCCAATTCAACTTCAATTTAGAAAATTATAGTACCAAATTTATCAGAACCAATAGGATTTATTCTCAAATGGAAGATATCACAAAAACCAGAGCAAAATTACTTAGGAAATTGATATTCAAATTTGCTTCAGTAAGTAAATTATTATCACTTGTAAATGATTCACCAAGGAGGTTCATCTGCAAAAGCAGAACCTTGGCTCCACAAATACTCATTTACTATCCAACAAAGCATCAGCAGCAAAATTGAAGGCAACAATTTATTTAAACGAAAGTAATATCAATGAATTATCAATGCCTCAGAATTTCCAGTATTATCATGCTAAGATGCAGCAACCCCAAGGGGTTCTCCCTGAAGATCAGGGTCTCGAGATCAACTGCACCTCAATTATGTGGAATGTGTTCCTCATTGACAAATATTTCTAAGAGGAAAACTAAAAACTGCAGAAATAAATTATTGATTTGAAAGGAAAAATATGGCAGAGAGGCTCAGAAGAATTATTCAGCTTTTTCAATCAAGAATTTTCTGAAGCAGAACTGGCATTAAGCTGTTTAAAGATCATCATCGCCAAATTATATACAAACAATTTTCGAATTTAATTAGGAAAAAAAGGAATCCAAAAGAGTGAATTATAAATGGCTCATATTAAGAAATTCAACCATCCTTTTTATGCTTCATAGACTGTAGAATCTCAGAAGCGCGGATAAAATTTTAATCATAGCCAAAAAAAATGAATTTCAAATGCAGATCTATAGAAAAGGAAAAGCAAATTCAGAATAGAAAAACGCAAAAACCAAAAACCAGGAGAGATTTAGATTTGGGTGAATATGTTGCCATTGTTTTGACACAGATTGGCCGTGGAAATGAATGTACAGCGACTAATCTGCAACACTAAACGGCGACGTTATAGCACTAGCTTTGGGGCTTCATTCTTCAACCTTGATTGTCAGAGGAGCCCGGGGTAGCTACGTGCAATTCTCACACAATCAAACATAAATTAAACACAAAATTGAAGAAAACATCGGAATTCTAAGTGACAAATTTGATGCAGCGGAAAAAACTTGAATCAAATTCAGAGATGAAGAAGAGAGGAGAGCGGCTATGAGATGATGGAAAGGGAGGGGTTTGGGGGTTTTATACTGAACTGTAGTGCGTTCAAAACCCTAATTTTGATTAGGTTTTTATGGAGCGGCGGCGTACGGATTTTCGGACCCGTTAAGGGGTTAAGGGCTAACCCGGCCCAGATTATGAAACAGGCCCTAACCTAAGGCTATTAGTCCATGGACCATGTCAAATTGTCAATTATAACTTTGATTAAATTTTTAAGGATTTCTCCTTTTTTTAAACATATCTAAGTGTATTATATAACTCAAATATATTTTTAAAGATAAAATTTTATATGAAACATTCTACGGTGTGAAAAAAATATTATATATATAAAAAAATTGCTGACCTATGGCCGAGTCGGGTTAAATTTGGGTAATTTTCTCAAATTCTCGCGCAAACATAGTTTTCAGGTTTTTCGCTCCCATATATGTTACCTTTTAGGCAAATACATGTTACTTTAAGCCAAAATGTGTATTACAATCAGACCAAATATTATTTTTTACATATATATCATTTGTTTTTGTAGAAATAACATTTTTTTCATACAATATAAGAGCAAAATGTATGTTATTATAAGAAAGAATATTACCTTTTCATAAGTATATATTTATTTGTATGTAATAATTATTTTATTTTATAATAACACATATATAAAATAGTAAAGAGTGTGTTATTACATGAATCAATATATCTAGCTTTAAGGGATAGTGATTAAAATTTTAAAAAAATTTGTTCTTAAGAAAATTACATTTTATACTACAATAACACATGTTTGTCCATATATTAACACAAAATGTGGAGTGAATATGAGTTACTATTAGAGCAAATGTGTGTTACAATCTTATAAAATGTTGTTATTTTGCGTATATCCATTTGTTTTTATAGAATAAATAGTTTTTAACATAATATAAGAGAAAAATCATTTGTGTTACTATAAGAAAACATATTGGTTTTTCATAAATATTTATTTATTTGTATAGAAATAATTATTGTTTTATATAATAACACATATAAAATAGTAAAAAAAAATGTGTTAATATATGAATCAATATACATAGATTTAAAGGAATGGTGATTAAATGAAAAAAATAAATGTTTATTCTTATAAAAGTACATTTTCACTTACAGTAACACGCATTTGTCCATATTGTAATACAAATTGGGGAGCAAATGTGTGTTATAATCTTATGAAATGTTGTTCTTTTTATATATACTTGTAAGCAAATAAAATTTTCTTACCCAATTAAATAATTACATTTGTATAAATTAAATAAATATCAACATATAATACTATTTTAATTTTGAGGATTTATCAAATTAATTCTCTAATTAAATAGTAAAATGATATTTATTGTACACGATACAAGTTGTTATTAAATTAAGAGTCTTTCGGTACTCGTAAATGGCAATAAATGGCTGATTTGCCCTATTTATGAAGACGACGTAAATCAATCAAGCCAAATTTGGTTGATTCATAAATCATGGCAATCAAATCGGCATCAACCAACCGGAGCGCGCCACGTGTCAGCACAAGAAAGGAATGTCTTCTCCTCCCCACTCTATAAATAGGGGCCTTTCTTGTTCATTCTCAAGGGGTCCACACCCGGCGAAAGCGAACGAGTAGCAGCAATCCTCTCAATGAGGAAAACTGCGAGCTAAGAAGATCTATCGATCTAGCTCTTCGAAGATTCAAGTCTTCTTCACCAAATCTGAAGAAGTTCTTCGAAGATTCAAGTTGTTTTTCGTCAAAACCCTCCAGAAACATCGTTTGATCCAAGACAAGAGGCCAAATCCCTCCGATCAAACATTTTTCTTGAAGAACACTTTGAAGATCATCAAGCGTTCTTCGCCATCTTCAACTGTTCTTCGCCAAATCCAATCAGAAACATCATTCGATCAGAAACAAGGAGCGTTATCCATCTGATCAGATGTTTTCAGTCGAAGATCAACTTGAAGACTTCAAGCGTTCATCACTGCCTTCAAGAGTTCTTCATCAAATTCATCCATAAACGCACTCCGATCAGAGATCAAGGTCCAAGACCCCTCCGATCCAGTGTTCAAGCTCAAATCCACTTGAAGATTTGAAGATCGTTCTTCATCAAATATCTTCTAAAGACCTCGCTCGATCCAAAACAAGACTTGAACGTCCTTGGATCAAGTGTTTCAAGTAAAGCCAGTCAAAGCCGACTCAAAAGTCAAAATTCAGTCAAGTCAAGACCAAAGCCGAGTCAAAGTTGAAGGAGAATCAGAGGATCATAGCTAGAGAGAGAACCCAATATTGAAGAAAATACATTGTATATCAATATCAAGTGTTAATAATAATATTTTATTATTTTACACAAGAATTGTTATCACAATATTCATTTATTTTTATATAATAAATAATTTTTTCATATAATACAAAAGCAAAATGTGTGTTACTGTAAGAAAATATATTATTTTGATATTTTCTCATAAATATTTATGAAAAAAAATAAATATTTATGAAAAAATAATACTTATTTATAGTAACACACATTTTTTATTAGATTGTATGAAAAAATATTTTTCTACAAAAATAAATAAATATATGTAAAGAAAACAACATTTAATTTGATTGTAACACACATTTTGTCTATTAGTAACATGCATTTGCCAAATTGTAACATACTTGTGAGCGGAAAAATCTGAAATTATAGTTGCAAAAATTTTGAAAAAAAAAAATGACAAAATCCGACCCGACCCGGTTAAAGACCCGCAAATTTTTAATATGGTATGTTTCACATGAGTGTGCCTCATTTTTAAATAGTTAAATTTATTTTTAATTAACAATTTAGATTAGTTATTGTAGTTGAACTGTTGTAACTGTTCAACGTAAACAATTGGTTTAAATTATACAGTCCAACTGATATATAAAAGATGGTATGCATTCATTGCTCGCTCTCTAACTTCATGCTAAATGTAACTTTGATAGTGATTTCTATTGATTTATTTGTCAATTAGAGCTGGCGACACTAGACTTGGCAGTGGGTAGGAAATTTTCGGTTCCCGTGGAAATTAGGGATCCACTTTGAACAGAGGGATCGGGGATCCGCCTTGAGCGGAGCGGGGAATCCCTTAAAAAAATGGGGATGAGATTTTTTATTTTTTTTTGCCCCATAGACGGGGACGGGGAAAGGTGGGGATAATATTCCCCGCCCCGTGGAGATCCTCAACCCCGTTTCCTGCTAGACCCCATCTATTTTTATATGCATATATATATATATATATAAGTAAATAAATTAATAAAATAATTAATATATTTTTTGGATTTTAAATTTTATACATACTTTAATTTTATATTTTGTATTGTAAACATACTTTAAATTGTGTTTTATTTTTTAAATATGTTTCAATTTTAAATTTTAACTATTTTATTTAAAAAAACTAACACATTTTATATTTTTGTATTTATATTTGTTAATTATGATTATTAAAAATTAATAAATTTTAAAAAAATAAAAAAATCCATGGAGAGCAGAAAATTAGAATAACTTTTTCCCTGTGAAAATCTCGGGGACGGAGACGGGAATTCCCAGCGACCGCTAGGACAAGGGTTGGCCCCCGTCCTCACCCCATTGACATTCTTATTGACTTCCAACAATCCAAGTAAAATTATTTTCCTTTAAAATGAAATATCTCTTGAATGAATTTATAAAAATATTAAATTGAATTTGAAACTTTTTAAAACTATTTGGTTTAGCATTATACGAAGAATGAAATATAGAGTAGAAAAAAAAGGAGAGAGAGTAGGAGTAGCAGCTACTACAAAAAAATTATTTTTGGTGATAAAACTTTTGTGACAAATAAAAAATTTATCACAAAAGTCATGTTTTTGTGACAACATTTAACTTTCTCACTCAAAGTGCATGATGTTGTGATGATTATATATTTTGTCATGAAAAAGAGACATCTATAGTGACAATATGTCGAGTTGTCACAAATGGCAATGTGGCATAAAAAATTATTGTATCGTGACTACCTTTTAAGATGAACCTTAAGCCGTCACAAGAAATCACGATTTGTGGTGACGACTTCCATTTTTATCACATAAATATGAAATTTATTGTGATGATGAATAAATCATCACAAGAGACCTCTGTTTGTGGTGATAATTTCCATCTTTGTCATGTAAAAAGAGAACTAATGTGACGATCCACCTGTCATCGCAAGAAGTCTCTATTTATGGTGGCAACATTTATAAAAATGAGATCTTTGTGATGATTCACAAGGCGTCACAAGAAGTCTATTTTTGTGGTGTCTATTTCCATTTTTGTCATATTAAAATGAGATATATTGTGATGAATCATAGGTCATCACAAGAAATTTTAGTTTGTGGTGATGATTTATATTTACATAATGAAAAAATAGATATAATATGATGATTCACAAGTAGTCACAAAAAACTTCTATTTATGGTGACGATATTAAACTTTGCCATGTGAAAATAAAATTTATTATAATAATTCTTAAATCATCAAAAGAAGTCTTTGTTTGTGGTGACGAGGTTCGCCGTGGTCGTCGTCAAGTAAAAATAAAATCTATTGAGTGTCAAAAAGATGACTTATTATTACAAAATTGTATATTGGTTAAAAAAAAAATATTCTATTTAAATAGAATTGATTATTTATTGTTTCACATAAATAAAATAACATTAGTCATTTATCTATATAAGTAATAAAGTTTTGGTATTATTTTTGTATAAACGAAATATATAAATTTGTTATATCTAAAAAAAATAAAAAATAATGATTGTATCTTCTCAGATTATGAAAACAAGTTTTTTTTTTTTTTTAAGTAATGGTGATAAAAAAATTAAATTAATCATTGATAGAAATATATGTCAAATATTTAATCTATAACTATATAATAACAAAATCTTATTCCTTTTTTGGAAATTTTATTTATTAGCCAAGTTTTTACTTACTATATTTGTAAACATATATATATATAATTAATTAATTATTATTAACAATTCATTGAATATAACATAAAGTAAAATTAATTAATAGAACACTAACCTTTCAACTTCTAAACATATATACATGATTATTTTATATTCAAAATATATTAATAGATTACACATAAATAAAAAGACCATTCATCTTCACCACTACTATTACATTCTAATTAATTTATTCCTAAATAGTGTTATTAATATTCTGAAATTCATCCAGTAACCACAATTATTAATATTATTTTCACACCTACAAAAAGAAAACAACTCACATTCACAAAAATCAAAATCTCATCTTTTTAATAAACATGTATGTTTACACGTGAAAGTAATTTTACGGGTGTAGTATTATTTATAATTGTATAAATTATTTGTCTTATGTATAATTATTTCAAGAGTTATAGATATAAAAACTAGATTTTCATTTTTAACATTATAATTTTTTATTGTTTTTATAAATTTAAGTTTCATTAATTATACTATATATATTTATCTTTGAATTTATATAATTTTTTAAATAAATCATATTTTATTTAAAATATTATTTGGTTTGAAAGTTATTTTTTATATTTTTAAATTATATAATTTATATTTAATATTATTTTTAAACTAACAAAATTATCCAAAACTTAAAAGATAAGATCAAATGTAAAATATAAAATAAAGATCATTTTAAAACATATGTACCAAACATATTTTGAAAATATGTTTATAGATTACATCAATAATTTACCTGATGATGCAAATTTAGACCTAATTTTTTTAATTTATTTGTTATAATTTTTTTTAATCATAAACTCAATTGATTGAAGTTCTCTTTTCTACCTTTAAGTGCAAGGTTCAATTCATTGCTCTTATGCTATTCTTTTTATTTTTTAATATTTTATAAATTAAATTATTACTCTTTACGTCCTACAATTAATTGCACACTTTTAATATAAAATGATATGAGACCTACGCTTATTAATAAAAAATTATCACTTTTAATAAGTGATAATATTTTTGTTAGAGTGGCTATTACTTTGTATTAGGTTTTTATCATTTTTATTAAAACTTTATCAAATTTTAAAAATGATAATTTTTTATTAATAAGTGACATATCTCATGTAATGAAGCAATCTCCTATAAGTTTTTTTCTTAACTTTATCCAATATTCATATTTTTACACAAAATGTCATTACTATTACACTAAATCCAACTAATTTTATTATTATAATATTATCATTTTGACACACCACACTTACTCATTACACACTTTTCTTATAAGTTATGCATATTTTAGTGTGCGAACACCTCCAGGACGGAGTGAGTATTCTTAAGATATATATTTATCTATTTATGTATCTATTTGTATATATAAATAAATAAATATATATATATATATATATACTTATCTAATAATAATTTTTTTTGCCTAAAATATAAATTAATTTATGTATCAATTATAGATGCACGGGTGAAAAAACTAGTTTAACATAAAAACAACACTTAAAACAAATGGAGTATTATTAAACAAATAATGAAGTGATAAAATTTGAAACCTAATTCTAATTACACTCGTGAGTGCCCAACATCACCGTCTTCTCTTTCCAGATTTCCCTCACTCGTCGTCATTCTTCCTCTCTTTCCCTTTCTCATCACTCTCATACGGCATACCCTACCCATTTAGGTGACGATTGAACGGGACCTTTCTCATTTTTTTTTTAATCGGTAAAAGATACACTTTTTCTTATGGGGGTGTATTCGTTTGGGATTTCGTAGGATTTTAAAAGATTTTTTTCTTATAAAAAAATTTGTTGGTATTCAATCAGGATTTTAAAAGATTTAAAAATAATCCACTGGTATTCAATCAAGATTTTAAAAGACTTAAAAACAATCCACTGGTATTCAATTAGGATTTTAAAAGACTTAAAAACAATCCACTGGTATTAAAAAATATAAAAATTTTAAAGGATTGTTGGGTTTGATGGATTTTTTAGTGTATTTTATAAATACCAACAATCCCATCAAAACCCCTAGGATTTCGGTGGACTTTTATAGTTAATGACTTTATTTATCCCCAAATTGATTTATATATGATTTTATTTTTATTTTTAAGACCCAAAATATTTTTAACCTTATAATTTTATCCCTGCATTTATATTTAATTATATGGTTATTTTTATTAGTCATGACTCATAATACTAACATCAACGATAAAACAATTACAGTGACGATGACTAATATAATATTTTATATATATACATATATATTAGAATAAATAAAAATAATTATTATAATTAATTAATTAATTATATATGTATATATATATATATACATATTGGTTCATTTAAAAAAA
>JAPKLY010000158.1:220113-237762 GCA_026898435.1 Prunella vulgaris | reverse complement strand
CCTTCTTTTCTTTCTCTTAAATACAATACCCCCACAAGTTTTATTCATTCCACTTTTTAAATGTCTCACAATGAAAATCAATTGGGAGATAACGCTTCATCTTCTAATTCTTTTAATTTTCCCGAATTTGATGAATGGCAGGAACGAATTGCTCGTCAAAATCGTCTAATTGATCATATCATTGAGGATATTCTCTTAAATAGTCTGAATCTTAATGAAGGAGATCCCACTCCCTGTAGGCGAAGAAGAAGAAATGTTGAAAGACAACGCGAGCTAGGCGAGGAACGTTTGATGAATGACTATTTTGTTAGCAACCCAACATACCCTCCTGATGTCTTCCGACGTAGATTTCGCATGCGAAAATCAGTATTTCTACGTATAGTGGAAGCAGTTACTACCAATGATGAATAATTTCAACAAACACTTGATGCAACAGGTAGAAAAGGTCTTTCACCATTGCAAAAGTGTACTGCAGCTATGAGGGTGTTGGCGTATGGAACATCAGCGGATGCCGTTGATGAGTACTTATGAATTAGTGCAGCTGTGACAAGAGAATCTCTCAAGAAATTCGTTGAAGGTGTCATTTTTTACTTCGGTGAAGAGTACCTTAGAAAACCAAATGCACAAGATATGGCAAGATTACTCTTTGTCGGGGAGCAACGTGGATTCCCGGGCATGATAGGAAGTATTGATTGTATGCATTGGGAATGGAAAAATTGTCCTACAGCGTGGGCTGGACAATATGCGGGTAGAAGTGGAAAGCCAACAATCATTTTAGAAGCTGTTGCATCATATGACTTATGGATATGGCACGCTTTCTTTGGAACACCTGATACGTGCAATGATATTAATGTACTTCATCGATCTCCAGTTTTTAATGATATCTTAGAAGGTCGAGCTCCAAAAGTTAGTTATGTTGTGAATGGCCGAGAAAATGATAGGGCATATTACCTAACTGACGGCATATATCCTTCATGGGCTTCATTTGTTAAGTCGATTGTATCTCCACAAATTCGAAAACACAAGTTGTTTGCTCAACACCAAGAGGCTGCACGAAAAGATGTCGAGCGAGCATTTGGAGTTCTACAAGCTCGTTTCTCATTCCTTAAGCGTCCATGCCTTATTTGGGATAAGCTTCTTATGGGTAAAATTATGATGGTTTGTATCATCATGCACAATATGATAGTAGAGGATGAACGAGACACATATCTAAATTATCGAGATCCCACAGAATTTATTACGGATAATCCCACGGATGATGAACACTCATATGTTCATTACTCTACTGAACGCATTGCAAGTCTATCAACCTATATGAGAAATAGGGAACAACTTCGCAATAGAGAAGCTCATATCGCTCTTAGAAAGACTTAGTTGAGCATATATGGGAAAAATTCAGCACTAATAATTAAATGTGTAATTTGCATCTTTCACATTGTTGTATTTCATGCACCTATTTATAATTTAATTTATGCATTTCTTTTTTATATTTTCAGCTCGTGTGATATTTAATTTTATTATTGAAATTATTGTAATTTTTAAGTATGTTATAATTTTTTAATATAATACCTAATTAATAAAAAATTAAAATATTATTTATATAATGAGGGTTGTGGTTGTGAAGGGTTGTTGATAAAGTTAGAAAAAATGATAAGAGTTAATATATTAAAGGTTGTGTATGTGGAGGAGAGAGAAATATATATTTTAATGGAGGATTGGGTCTTGGAAGGTCATGGATAAATGTAGTCTAAGGATCTTGTCGATTTGTCTAGCGTCATACACTATACTCCATGGCTAGTGAACTCCTCCTTCCGTTCTAAAATTATTTTTATACATTTTAAAAAAAAATTACACTCATAAAAATTAATAAAATATATATTTTTTATTTTATTATTTAATTTTACAATCATATACTCATTTTTTCTTGGTTCGTGTGTAAGTAATTTTAGAACGGATGAGTACATCATTAAAAATAGCTTCGAAGTTTTTATTTTCAACATTATGCGTATTATGTGTACATATTAAATATTTTTACTATACAATTTTACCTTCAAACTAATATATTTCATGAAATAATTAATATTGTTAAAAACTACACAAGAAATGCAAATAAAGTTTGCGGTGAAATTAATTCATTGTATACGGAATATTTCATAAATATTCATTATTTGGTTATTACTCACTCCATTACAATTTTGTTTATCCCAAACATAATAACACAAAAATTAAGAAAAGAGTTGTTCATTAGTATTTATGGGCATAATTTTTTTATTAAGGATAAATGAGTCTTTTCTGGAGAAAAAATTACTTTATAGAATAAGGGTAAAGTAGGTAATTTAGTGGTATGATGGGATAAGTTAAAAGGGCAGTGTTACTTTTTTTTTATTATTTTAGATAGGAAAAAACAAAAAAAGAATAAATTTTCTCATTTAGTAAAAATAAATAATTAAAATTATAATGCAAGGAGTATCTATTAATCTTATCAATTAGGACAATATTTATTTTATTGGAACGTCCCATTATTATTTATACATTCTAAATAAAATATTGAATTACATGTGTGCAATCTAATAAAAATCATTTACATATTCACCCTATGTTACTATTTTATTCAAAAAATATATATTTTAATTTATGTGCACAATTAATTATATATGTGAGATTATGAGTAATTCTGAAGTAAAGAAAATAATACTCCTTTCATCCATGAAAAATGTGTTCACTTGTTTGCATATGGTTTAATGGAATATGTCGAGAGTATTACTGAGTATTATAAAGTCTGTTATGAATAAAAAGAATATTTATGGAAAGTACATATGATATATTTTTCATGAATAATCACTTTATTCATAAACAGACCTCACAATACTCTGTAATACCCTCTGATATATTGCGTTAAACCACATACAAATAATGATTACATTTTTTATGAAAGGAGTTAATATTATTTAGTTAAAATAATTATAATTATTTAATAAAAATAATTAATACTATTTAGAAATAGACTTGAAATCTATAATGCACAAGAATATTGAGAAAAATTTATATAACTGAAAAAGCATTATGTGCACTATGTATTAATTTAAGAATACATTAAGTTTCAAAATTCAACATTCTAAGTTCAAACCGAGCATATTTGAAACCTAATATGCTTGCACGAAGGACAATATGTTTATTGTTATTTCATCTTTTATGTATTTTTGCTATATTAGTTATATATGTTTATTTAAAAATTCTTTTTTATGAATTTATATTCTCATTAACCTTTGTTTTTACGAATTTTTCTTTTCTTATATTTTTTGTGTTTTTATTTCATCTTTTTTGAATTTTGTATAAATTATAATTTTTTATTTTAATTAACTCTCAACTAATGAAGATTTAACTTCAACTGTTCATTTTTTTTCTTTTAGACTGTCGTCTTAATTTTTTACTCATTTTCTTTTTAGTTTTGAAAATGTAACTCACGTGAATGAAGAACATGCATATCTTTCTCAAATTGCATTAAATATTTTATTCTATTGTTAGGTTATTGCAAAATATTTTATATATCGATACGACCTAAAATGACAAACATAAGAAGATAAGAAATCTTACATTTGTTTTTTTAATTGATTTTTATGTCGCATTTCTTGTTTCTGAACCTTTCCCATTAATTATTTTCCTTGAATTAGTCACATCTGCCTCGACAATTTCATACCCAAAGGGAACACAAAGAGCAAAATTGATTAAAGAAGATATATATATTTTTTTTTTATGAAAAAACTCTTATCCGTCTTCAACAAAAATCTAAATCAAGAATTGAAAATTGACTGGCTTGATTTTTGCCTAAGAATCTGAGATTTTTTTTTAGGAAAAAAAAAAGCACCATTTCTCCTTAAATTACAAAGAAGGCAAGTATGCAAAAATTATAAAAAATCACACTTAAAAATACACTTAGAATAAGTATGCAAATATTATAAAAATTTCTCTTCTTGATAATAAAACTAAAAAATTGCACCTTTGCATTTTTTTTTTCAAGCGCTTTTAGAAGGTACTTAAGGAATATAGTTCTTTTTTCCATGATATTTATTCATTCTATTTTTTATATTGAATCATTCCTTTTTTTTCAAGATATTTATTCGTTCTTTTTCTTGATATATATTGAATCATTCCCATGTAGAATTTCTTGAAATTAGAAACATATCCACATAGGGGAGCTAAAGATTATAACTTATTAAATAAATTTGTTGTATAAATCTATAACCTTTTAACTGACATTCTCAAAAATTTCAATCAAGAATAGAAAAATTATCTAGCTTCATGATTTTTTTCTGAAGGTTTTATTCTATTGGTAGTAGTATCTCTTATCACTAGGAAAATTGATGCAGATAGATATTGAATATATGTAGTTTATTTTTATGTTTTTTTTAACAGGAAAAAGTCTAGATAAGATACAACAGTTGCGACACTAGACTAAATTCCTCACCCATTGTGGTATTTGATCTTCACTCCAATCGAGAGAAGACGAAGTCATTCTTGCCATCTTTGCCATCTCGTGAGCTAACTTGTTTTGATCCCTCGAAATATGATAGATATCCCTCACCAGGTCATTCTCCATTTCGTTTCTGATGAGGTTCAGAGTAGCTCCTTCAGGACTTCTACACTGCAGATTTTTCTTTATCATGGTGACTGCTTCCAATGAATCTATGAGAACAACAAATCTGGCAGCTCTCATTTTCTTTCCCCATCGAATCCCTTCCAGAATGGCTCTCAATTCAGCCTCAATAATTGATCCCGGGAACTTAATCCTACTCCCTCTTGCAGATATAATTCGTCCCTCTCTACTAAACATAGTCGCACCGACTGTAGCCACTCTCTCCTCCTCCAAAAATCTGGCATCCACTTTTAGGTAACAATCCTGCCCCTCCTCATATCCACTATGCGTATTTGTAGGCTCGTTATCTGTTCTCCTCAAGATTTGGAGCTGGTCATAGCTCTCCTTGTATCTTTCTAAAAGCTTGACAGCCCACCTTCTGTCAATAGCAGTTTTTACCTTGTTGTTGTTCCTATTTTCAGCCATTTTCTGAATGATCGCACATCTCTCCTTCCATATTCCCCACATCATCATAGTTATTTCCTCCGCCAATCGTTTATCTTTAAGCATGAGTAAGAAATCCACCATGTCTGCAGCCTTTAACTTGTCTCCATTTTTACAGTATTCCAGATTCCCATCTTTTTCCAATTATTACAGACCCATTTGCATGAGAAAATAATGTGTGTTGTATTTGCTTCCACAAAACCACAAAGGGTGCAATGTGGAAGGCATGAGATGTGGTGTTTAGCCAAATTGGCTTCCGATTTTATACAATCATTCATCACTTTCCACGTAAATATACGTACCTTAGGTAGGATTTTGAGCTTCCAAATCTTTTTCCATCTCTCCTTATCCTTGGTTTTAGTAGAGGGTCCTGGTGCTTCTCTCTTCTCGTCTTCCATTTTCGTCGCCAAATAATAACCCGTTCTTGCCAAGTACATTCCTTTCTTATCCCACATCCAATATCTCATATCCCCCATTTCATCATCAGTGATCGGAATTTTGAGGATTGCATTTGCCTCGAAAGGAAGAAAGACCCTTCTTATAAGGCCTCATCCCACTCCTTTGCGTGTTAATAAATCTGGCCCCCGTAGACGGGCTGGCAATCCTTGATTTTATCGTTCCCTGTTCCAAGTCAGGCACCCAAGAATATATGTAGTTTATTATTATTATTATTATTATTATTATTATTATTATTATTAGAATTTTAATTTAATTGTTACTGGGTCGGGCTTTAAGGCCTGAAACTCTAGTTAGTTTGTTATAAATAGGAGTTTTATGTTCATTGCATGAGAGTTGAATATTGAATTGAAAAGAATTGGGTTTAATCCCATTTTACCCGTGTTTTGTTAATTGTTATCCGGTATTCATATGAATCAATGAATTTAACAATTATAATCACGAGATTGAATCAACGGAATTATGATGGTATCGTTTTCTTGCTGCGTCAATTGGTATCAGGAGTCGGTACGACCCTATGGATTATCAATAATGCGTGATTATGGTGATACAGAGGAGGAATTCGATTTCCTCTGGTCTCAAATGGAGTCCGTCATCAATGGTATTTTCAACAGGTACTCTAAGCAAGACGCCCCACCGGCACCCTTACCACCGTCCTCATATTTGGCAGCTTTGATGGCCGCCGCCTCCACAGTCACCACCACCAATGACCACCCAATCAACCCCCCTATACAAGACACCCACTCCGGTATCCAAATCTCATCCCTCCACACCCGATCCACCATACACCACCGTAAAATAGCCCAACATCACTACCAGTAGTTCGCGGCGCATCACCACGCCGGTCTCACTCAACCACATCCGATCACACGCTGGGCACCGACGACGTCCCCTATTTTTTCGCCGATCACCACCTCTGCTCACCTGAAGCAATCCATTGTTCTCTCCACCAGACGTCACGCACACATACCACCTCCACCACCTGGCCACAATCATCGCCCAGCCGAGGTACTGTCCCCCGCCACGACAGAGTTTACGCCAATGTTTTATTGTGTTGGGCA
Source organism: Prunella vulgaris (assembly GCA_026898435.1). Taxonomy (NCBI): domain Eukaryota; kingdom Viridiplantae; phylum Streptophyta; class Magnoliopsida; order Lamiales; family Lamiaceae; genus Prunella; species Prunella vulgaris. Next base: position 231,168 of record JAPKLY010000158.1, on the reverse strand, counting down.
ATTTCAGTTGCACCTTTTTTACGGGGTTATTTTCTTCCAGTCGAGCACTTGGTAACCTAAAAAAGTTTAAATCATTTAGCAGTTATAAGTCGATCTAATCAAACTTAAGCATTCGTACCCTTTATGCATCATCACAATAGATTAAGTAAGTTGTAAATATAAAATTTAAGTTTTCCGTCAAATTCTTGTTCAGTTTTGTATATTAGAAATGGTGACCCCATCTGATAAATCTACCACACGAAATCATAGGTAAATCTCATTTTGTATCTACAATCATATTATTTTATATAATTTCAAAAAATAATAAAAAATTGAAGTGTAATAATTCATACCACAATGTGGAACTACTCTAGATGCTCAACAAATGTAAATATAGAATCAATCAATTTAGTGTTTAATATAAAGATAATAATGTGTTCATGTACTGATTAGGGTCATAATTGCATCTTTTTGCATCCATTTCTATATGGTTTTGATGTGCTTATGTTCATATTTGACCCTAAAATGATATACTTTGTGCATTTAACCCTTTTTTGGCTAGAAAGTTGTGATTATAGGTGAAAACGAGCAAAACGAGGAAGAAACAAGCAAGTTTGAGAAAAGTCCAAAATTCTAGAGTTGAGACAATTTGTGCAATTGATGTCCCATGTTGAAGAGCTTGAAGAGACGGTCACAATACAAGAAGAATCGAGTCAATCGGAGTTCTAGAACTCAAGATATGACAAAAACGAAGAAGTCGCGCATCGACCGACACTAAGTGTCTTGATCGGCAGCACGTACCTTCAACTCAGCAGCACATGACTTGAAGTCGCGCGCCCCTATACTGACTCAACAGCCCCTTCACCGCGTACATGGACGTGTGAGTGTGGTCGGCAGGCGGCAAGCTTGTGATCGGCAGGAATGCAACTCGCTCGACCAAGCTGTCGATCAAGGTAGGCAGCACCTATACCTGTGGTCGGCAGCAGGTCAGAAAATTCGAATTTTCAGGGCTATTTTCGTATTTTCGTGCGTTTAATGAAGGACACTTTGGACTAAACATTGTGGGCACTATAAATACCTCACTGATCAGATTTCCAAAGAGAATTCCATCATTATTCCAAGTTCTTAGATTAGTTTAGAGAGAGAATTAGGTAGTTACTTAGTGGGTTCTTCCACTTATGGTAAGATTTCCTTTAATTCTCTTGTTTTAATTCATAATCATGATGTTTAGAATGTTAATTGTAGTAATTCAATTCCAATTAGCCATGGGCTAATATCCTTGTTGCATGGTTGTATGAATACTATGGTGAATTTAGTCTCTTATTAATCCTATGCATGAATTAGTGATCTTGAAGGATTAATTCTCTTATTAATGACTTGTATGAATGTTTGGGATGTTAAATTGGATTGTATGGCTTATATGTTTTAGCAATGAAATGAGAATTGAGCTATAAGAACTTTATGCATGCCAAGTGTTTGATATTTAGCTTGTATGACCAATGAGGATTGCATATTAGCCTAGACCTCTTAATTGGAGTGTTGGGAGTTGTTGAGAGATCTAGACATCCAATAGAGCCCTTAGCTTGTGTTGTAGAGAGATCTAGACACTAGTTGGCTTGACTAAGACACCAAGAGACCTTTTGCATGCTAGGATGGATATGACACTAGAGGAACCATAGTAGGATTACTTCCATGCACACACACCACTTTTGCTCACTTCCTTGAGGTGATAGCTAGATTTACTTTGCTTTGTTAAAGTAGATAGAAACCATGATTATTTTCTTTTTTTCCTAGCTATTAGTCTTTTGTAGACACTCAATACTAACTTGATATCGCATCGTTTTCCTGTGTTCGATATTTAACTTGGTTAACTTGCCGCGACAACAACGACCACGTACACTTGCGTGGAAATCATACACGATTTTGGCAAACATGTACATAAGTTCTTCTTTCATCTTAAAAGTTAAAACAATATGTCCTTTAATCTTGTTCACCACTCCTTGCATATATATATATATATATATATATATACTGAGTAAAGAGAAACATATATTAGATCGACGAATGAAATACTGAACATAAGAAAAGAATACAATGATGAGGAAGATGAACTCACTCGTCTGTGTTTTAATCAATCAAAAGGTTGGACAAAGCTTTGAATAACAATTTTTGTCCCTTACTTCACTCTCAGGAATGTTGAGACCAACTTTTGTAACCATCGACTTTTGGAAACCATCGACTCCATTTATCTTTATTTCAAAACTAGTAACCATTTACCTTTCCTTTTAACAAAATAGAGTGTGAATAGATTCTAGACGTTTCTTTCAGTTAATTTATTTATTAATGCAATTAACGTGGAATTAACAAAATAGAGGCTGGGATGGGTTATAGGACTTTTCTTCCAATTAATATATATGCAATAATCTTATTTGGCAAAATAAAAAGGCCGGAAGGTGTGAGTGTAAGTAGGGTGAAAAAAAATTGTGACACGTGGCAACACATGACAACATTTGGAGTTTGGAGACTCTCCTTTTATAATATAAGAATTGACAAATTGACATCCTCAATACTTTTAAGTTGTTTGATTTAAATCAAGGAGCACTTGCAGGGAGGGACATTCTTAAAAGTATAAATACAAATAATGACTCTCAACATAAAAATTGCAACTGAGGGCAAAGAGAAATTAAGTCTTCAAATTACTTTTTTCTGACATAGTACAACTTTATATGACAAAGGTCACTATTCATGTACTTTTGTGCATTATTCATGCTGGCATATACCACTATTCATGCACTTTCCTCACTTGCTCATATCTGTAGCCTATATACTTTTTTGGTGAAAAATTTTCAACAGGTCGAGAGAGTACTTTTAAGTATAAGTCAATACTTTTGAGTTTTTTTTTTCTGAACTTTAGTTGTCGCTGTTCCATTTTGTATCCGTTATTTTTTCCGACGAGACGCAAAAATACTTTAGTGTAATTTTATTTTTTTGATCGGTAAATGTTAGTTGTTAGTGGTTAGTGGTTAGAAGTTAGTTCACCAAGTCTTCATATACTCATATCTCTAAGCCAACCTTATATCTCCCTCCTATTCGTTCCCAAAGGGATCGAACCCGGGTCGCTCACTCAAGTGAGGAGCCCGGTGGCCAGGTGAGCTAACTTACCTGGTTACTTTAGTATAATTTTATAATACTTATATTGTCGTTATTCCCTTTCCATCTATTATTTTTTTCGATGAGATTCGACAATATTTTAGTGTAATTTTACAGTACTTATGTATTAATGACAATATTATTGAAACTTAAGCAATTCTAATCTGCAATCAATCCACATGAAGTTTCCATGGTCAGAGAGAATGATTTTAGTATTCACCTTGAATTTTTTAAAAGAAAAAATAAATACATTAGATAACTTCATCAAGTTGTACCTATAATGATCTGTTAAAATTCTAGTAGCCTCTGTCCAAGTAAAAAATGGGCTAATCTAATCACTTAAAATCAAGAAAGTGACCGTGCATCACCTTATGATCAAGATCTCAGATCTCCAATACATAAACAAATTAACCCACCGCAATTCAAATAACACGAGAAGATTATAGAAGTCTAATGAAACCACTAGAATTCAGTCATTTGAAATCAACACACCTGGACAAGAAATCGAAAAAAGAAAAGTCATACGGAAGGTCCGTTCTACCCCATCGTCAAAGAGAAAATGCGATACATTGAAAAATTTAGGGGAGAATAAACAAAAGTTAGGGCATGCATTGAGAGTCCCACAGCCACGCACACCTTTAGCCACCCGGAAGATGCCAAGTCACCGAAAATCTGCAACTCCACACATCACCGCTACTGCTCAATCCAACTGTCGCACTCACCTTGTCCCCCGCTGCGCTCGGTACGACGTCGTTCAATAGTGGCATGATTTGTGAAGAGATCTGAAATTCCGTCACCACACCGCAGTAAGGGAGGCAAATCGTTTCTGGCCATGGTAGAAGATCCCCCCTCCGCAGCGGCATCGAAAACCAGAGAGTCGATTATTTCCATGACGATGCTGCCGTTGTTCATTTCCTTCATCTTCCTTCTCATTCGTCTTCTTAATCTCCGACGCATTTCCTTCGTCCTCTGCAATAATAGAGAAGAGAGAGAGGAGCGTGTAATATTTGATTTTACAGAGAGAGAAATGAGATGAGACTACTTAAATGAGTTGTATTGGGTGTGTTTTCAAATTAAAGTTGATGTGATATATACTATTCATCTGATTTTTATTTTTTTTGTCATAATGACAGCTTCTTTTTTGAATTGTGCAGTGCTCTTATTTATAATTGTTTAGCTCTTATTTGAAATTAAATAGTAAATGTTCTTCCTTATAAATATGGTTGTAAAATAACCTCTAATTGTAATAAATTCTTAAATTGTTGAAGTAATACTATAATAATTGTGCCTTTATCAATAGTACTTGATAGAAGGGTAATTTAGTCTTTTGTTCTTTAGACTTGTAACCCTAGTTTGTAACCTATAAATATAGAAACACTCATAAAGTATATTGGATATAACTCTCCTGGCTTGGTACGCCCCCAGACGTAGTCTTTCAGACGAACTGGGTCAACAATCTTCTGCGTCTTTTCTTTTCTCTTTTAATTATTCTAAAACACGTTATCAGCACGAATCTCTATGAAGGCAATAGGATTCACGAGAGGATTGCTCAAGCCGTCTCTGGAACGAATCGTATCAAATTTTAATTTCTTTGCTGAAACCGTAAGTTTTATGATTTAAAATTAATCTGGAAATTTTTATTAAATCCATGCTTTAGGTTTTCTGCAGAATATTCATGATCCGTATGTGTTCACATATTCATCCCAATTTGATTGTTCATATACTTGTCTGCTTTGCATATTTTCTGCTGTATATTTGTTTTACACATATAATTCTGCTGTATTTTTCATGTTCAGTATATTTCATGTTTCATATGCCTTGTTACTGTATGAAACCGAATCTGTCAATATGTGTTTATATGTTTGTACATAATTCTGCATAACAAAACCTAAACAAAATTCGATCCCTTCATCGAACCCCAAACCCAGGATAAACCCATGATTCTGCATAACAAATTTTTTTTCCGAAAACCCCCTGTTCTGAAAATTTTCGAACCATACTTTCTGGGAATCAAACCCCCTGTTTTCAAAAATCAGAAACTGAGAAATTAGTTTCCTGAGAAACCCAAATCTGAAACACTGCGTTTCATTTTTTTTCAAAATTGGTTACTCTGTTTTTTTAAAAAAAAATCAACCAAATCAAAAATCGATACCTACCCACAACGATCATTTTTTTTCGAAAACCTTTTCCTTCTGAAACTGGATCAAATTTTTTTTCGAAAACCTTTTCCTTCTGAAACTGGATCAAATTTTTTTCGAAAACCTTTTCCTTCTGAAACTGGATCAATTTTTTTTCGAAAACCTCTTTCTTCTGAAACTGGATCACACTTTTTCGAAAACCTTCAAAATTGAAACCTACCTACTGCGACGCCTGATTGAGCACGACGGTGCGATGGCCCAAGCAATGGCCTCGACCGACGGCCAAGTTCGCCGGCAATGCGCAACGATGCGCGACCGCGAACGGTGACTGAGCGCGAAATGTGACAGCGACTCTGCGCCGGCAGTTGCGATGAGCGGCGGCGCCTGCACGCCTTCAACGGCGACTAAGCGCCTGCGGCGTCGAACGGCCATGAAATTCCGTCCAGCAACTATGCTCGAACCACGATGCGCGCTGCAACGATCGACGCGATTCGCACGCTGAATCAGTCAAGCAGAGTAACGTGCGCGCGTAATCCGGCGATTGACACCTCCCTATCTTCTGAAACTAGAATCGCGAAAAAATCACCCAAAATCCTGTTTTCTCTTCACCCGTAATGTTGAAAATATCTCCTGGGGATTGAAAAACCCCTTACTGAAATAGGCATTGGGCCATTTTTTAATTTGGGCCTTAAGTTATTAATCCAAACGGGCCATTTGTCTAGTTGTGGCCCTTGTTATGATGAATTGGGTCATTTTTTTTGGGCCACATGTTAAGTCTTATTTTTTTTTTAGAAAACTATTTATTTATATCTTATATGTTCATGATAAAGAATATTCATGAATAATAAAAATATGTAATAAATAACTGTGATATAGTATTTTCACAAAGCATCGAAAAAAAAATATGTGACCCATGGTCTCACAATCTAACTCAAAACTATTGTATTTGAAATAAAAAGTAATTTATTACAATATATTGCTATGCTTACAGTATTAATATGTCCATTCATTGTTTGTTCAAACAGATGACTGAACCAACTCGACCTGAATTTGAAATATTGGACTCAGAAGGACTTGAGTACCACCGTTGGGTTTCCGATGTGGAAACGACCTTCTTAGGGAAGGACTATCTTTCCACTATCGAACCATCTGATGACCCAGAAGACGAAGAGCCATCTGACAAGGTTAAAGCCACTGCCCTTATGTTTCTGAGGCGACATATTGACCCTAGCCTTCGCTGGGAGTACCTTCAATTGAAAACACCCAAAGAACTGTGGGATGCTCTCAAGGGACGTTTTGGAAACATTCATGATACTCTGCTTTCAGAACTGACAGTCCAGTGGAATGAAATCCGCTTACTTGACTATAAGAGAGTAAATGATTTCAATAAGGATATGTTGCGCCTTAAAGCACGCCTTACTTTCTGTGGAAAGCAAATCACAGAAGATGAAATGATTCAAAAGACTCTCTCCACCTTCCCTACTTCAGCACTCATACTAGCAAATCAGTATAGACTTGAATTTGATAACAAGAGAATTACCACATTAAACAAGCTGATTAATATGTTGCAAGTAGCTGAGAGACATGACCAGGTTCTTCTGAACAATAATGTTAGGCCTGTCGGGACAAAGAAAATTCCTGAGGCTAACCTTGCTCAAAAGAATCATGGAAAGAATCCCAAAGGAAAGGGAGTAGTGCGTGCTCATCCCTATCAACGTGGTAGAGGTCGTGGTGGCTATGGCAGAGGCCGTGGCCGGGGTCGTGGTAACCCTCCCACTCAAGGGCATCAAGGTGGTACTGGAACCACTGGCAGCTCTGCTGGTCGTGGCACAAAGGGGAAAAATGCATCTCAACGCCCTCATAACAAAAAGGACCGAGTTGGTAACGAACCTTGTTATAGGTGTGGAGATACTGGACATTGGTACAATAAATGTAAAGCAAGCAACAAGATAGCAGCCAACTACAAGAGGTATCGGGAATCTAAAGAACAAGAGACCCACTACATGGAAGGCGAAGACCATCCAGCTGATGTTAACCTCACAATCGCGGATTTTGATGGCAACAAATATCTTGCTGAATCACTGAACACTCCTGATTTCGAGTGATTTATATGATTATTTTTTTCTTAGAACATTGTTATGGCATGTTGCCTTATTTTATTTTGGAAAATTTTCATTAGTCTTGAAGTTACTTTGACTATGATTTGTTTTTGAGTTGGATTTTGTTATGAGATCTATCTCATTTATCGTTGGTTTTATATATTTAGACTTACTTGCATTACATGCTTGATAACATAATATTATTACAATGTAAAGTAATATACAATACATAAAATAAAATACAAAGTGAAAAGCAATTCATTTTATTCCAACGTAATTAATAATATTATAATATTGGCTTGTAGGAATGTCTCGTGGACAAATAGAATGCTTAGCTGATAGTGGGACCACTCACACAATTTTAAGGAATAGATAATTGTTTATTGAGCTTATTCCTTACAATACCTCTGTTACTACGATGATTGGATCATCTCAATTAGTAAAAGGGCGAGGCACTGCTCAGTTCTTGATGCCAAATGGCACACTTATTAAAGTTAAAGATGCTCTATATGCACCAAGAGTCAATCGAACTTTATTAAGCTTTAAAGATATACGTGCCAATGGTTATCACCTAGAAACTAACAGTGAGAATAGAATTGAATATATATATATATATTACCTCTAATGAATGTGGAAGAAAACACATATTAGAAAAATTAGTGAGCAAATCCAGTGGATTATACCTCACTACTATTAGAATTATTGAATCGTACGCTGTCACAAATGACGAACTATCTGACAGTGCTATATACAGGCTTTGGCATGATCGTCTTGGACACCCAGGTAGTGACATGATGATCCGTATATTAAAAAATTCACACGGACATCCTTTCTTTAGAATAAAAAATAAATTGGGACATAACTCCGATGTAAAGTATGATGTCGGTCATGTTGTTGCCCTCTCACAACATTTGCCATCTGATGTACCAGATGCAGCTTCAACATCCCAATCTGCCAAATTCCAAATTTCAAAGGCACATCAATCATTTTGCAAAGCCTGTTCTTTAGCAAAAGTAACATCGAGACCATCTTATGCTAAAGACACGAAACAAAATATTCCATTCTTACAAAGAATACAAGGTGACATTTGTGGACCAATTCATCCAGAATGCGGACCATTCAAGTATTTTATGGTTCTGGTTGATGCTTCGACACGATGGTCACATGTTGCCTTATTATCTACAAGAAATTCTGCATTTGCAAAACTCTTAGCACAGATTATACGCTTAAGGACTCACCACCCTGATCATCCTATCAAGTCTATAAGGCTTGATAATGCTGGAGAGTTTACATCAAAGACATTTGATGATTATTGCATGTCTATAGGGATCGATGTAGAGCATTTCGTACCCCATGTGCATACACAAAATGGTCTCGCAGAGGCCACCATTAAAAGACTACAAATGGTAGCTAGGGCACTGGTTATGCGCACCAGTCTCCCGGTCTCTGCATGGGGTTATGCAATACTACATGCAACTTTACTTATATGTTTCAGACCCACTGTTGACCAACCATTTTCTGCGTACCAGTTGGTAACTGGATATGAGCCTGACATTTCACACTTACGCATATTTGGTTGTGCAGTATATGTGCCTATTGCGCCCCCACAGCGCACTAAAATGGGTCCTCAGAGACGTTTAGGTATTTATGTTGGATATGAATCTCCAACAATTATCCGCTACTTAGAACCTTTGACAGACGACCTATTCACCGCTAGATTCGCGGATTGTCACTTTAATGAGACCGTCTTCCCGTCGTTAAGGGGAGATAAGAAAAAGGATTTTCTAAGGGAACGACAGGAATTATCTTGGTCTGTCCCAACTTTGTCTCATTTTGATCCCCGAACTCCACAATGTGAAACTGAAGTTAAAAGAATGATTGATCTTCAGAACGTAGCAGATTCGATGCCTGATGCGTTCACTGATATTGCTAAAGTGACAAGGTCACACATACCGGCTTCAAATGTGCCTGCAAGGTTAGAAGTCCCCAATAAGGGGCACAACACTGCAGAAAAAAGTGTTGCAATCATACCAGGTGGAAGTATGGTTGAGGCTGTGGCTCCCAAAAGGAAAAGGGGGAGGCCACCTGGTTCGATTGACACCCATCCTAGAAAGAAAAAGGGAGGTGTGGCACAACCTAATCAATTAATCATCAATGTCGAGAATCCATCTCACGAGATTATCTCTGATTATAGTTATGTCCAAGAATCATTACTGGAGGACGCTCCGATGTTTAATATGATTCAAGAGAATAAAGAAATCTCTATGGATTATTTGAGTGCATATGAGTTGATTGATAGACATTGCACCCAAATTGATGATGTATTTGCTTTTACTGTTGCTCAAGAAATTATTGAGCATGATGATATCGAACCACGCTCTATTGCTGAATGTCAACAAAGAGCAGATTGGCCTAAATGGAAAGATGCAATCCAGGCAGAACTTGATTCTTTGACAAAGAGACAGGTATTTGGTCCGGTAGTGCTAGCCCCACCAAGTGTAAAGCCTGTAGGACATAAATGGGTCTTTGTCAGAAAGCGAAATGAGAAAAATGAGGTCCTGAGATATAAAGCTCGCCTTGTAGCGCAAGGTTTCTCACAACGCCCTGGAATTGATTATGAGGAGACATATTCTCCCGTTATGGACGTTATAACGTTCCGCTACTTAATTAGCCTAGTAGCATCCGAAGGATTGGAAATGCAACTTATGGATGTGGTTACTGCATATCTCTATGAGGATCTTGATTCAGAGATATATATGAAAGTGCCTGATGGCCTTCCATTACCCAAGTTAAGTGACTCTAAACCACGGAGTGCGTTTGCAATCAGATTGAAGCGCTCACTTTATGGATTAAAACAATCTGGACGGATGTGGTATACCCGTCTAAGTGACTACTTGATTGGAAAAGGTTACAAAAATGATGAACAATGCCCCTGTGTGTTCATAAAGAAAACAAGTTCTGGATTTGCAATCGTAGCAGTTTATGTTGACGACATGAACATAATAGGTACTCTTAATGAAATAAGGGAAACCACAAGCTACTTGAAATCCGAATTTGAAATGAAAGATCTTGGGAAAACTCGATTTTGTCTAGGCATTGAACTAGAACATCGAGCTTGTGGAATTCTTATCCACCAGTCTGCCTATGTCCAAAAGATGCTCAGGCTATTTAACATGGACAAAGTGCATCCTGTTAGCACTCCCATGATCGGCCGAAGTTTGGATTTAAAGAAAGATCCGTTTCGTCCAAAAGAAGATGACGAAGAGCTATTGGGAGCTGAAATTCCATATTTAAGTGCAATAGGCGCATTATTGTACCTAGCTCAATGTACTCGGCCAGATATTGCTTTCTCAGTGAATTTGTTAGCTAGATTTAGCTCAGGACCAACACAACGTCATTGGAATGGTGTTAAGAATATATTTCGATATCTTAAAGGAACCATTGACATGGGCTTGTTCTTCCCTTACGGAGAGAAAAAGGAGAAAACAAATGGAATTGTAACTCCTAAAGAAAATGTTGAAACTACCTCCTACATTGATACACCAAAAAGTGTATTAATTGGTTTTGCCGATGCTGGTTACCTCTCTGACCCACACAAAGGTCGTTCTCAAACTGGCTATGTGTTTACTATGGGGAACACAACTATATCTTGGAGATCAACTAAGCAAACGTTGGTAGCTACCTCATCA
>JAPKLY010000158.1:196216-219362 GCA_026898435.1 Prunella vulgaris | reverse complement strand
TTTTTCTTAGAACATTGTTATGGCATGTTGCCTTATTTTATTTTGGAAAATTTTCATTAGTCTTGAAGTTACTTTGACTATGATTTGTTTTTGAGTTGGATTTTGTTATGAGATCTATCTCATTTATCGTTGGTTTTATATATTTAGACTTACTTGCATTACATGCTTGATAACATAATATTATTACAATGTAAAGTAATATACAATACATAAAATAAAATACAAAGTGAAAAGCAATTCATTTTATTCCAACGTAATTAATAATATTATAATATTGGCTTGTAGGAATGTCTCGTGGACAAATAGAATGCTTAGCTGATAGTGGGACCACTCACACAATTTTAAGGAATAGATAATTGTTTATTGAGCTTATTCCTTACAATACCTCTGTTACTACGATGATTGGATCATCTCAATTAGTAAAAGGGCGAGGCACTGCTCAGTTCTTGATGCCAAATGGCACACTTATTAAAGTTAAAGATGCTCTATATGCACCAAGAGTCAATCGAACTTTATTAAGCTTTAAAGATATACGTGCCAATGGTTATCACCTAGAAACTAACAGTGAGAATAGAATTGAATATATATATATATATTACCTCTAATGAATGTGGAAGAAAACACATATTAGAAAAATTAGTGAGCAAATCCAGTGGATTATACCTCACTACTATTAGAATTATTGAATCGTACGCTGTCACAAATGACGAACTATCTGACAGTGCTATATACAGGCTTTGGCATGATCGTCTTGGACACCCAGGTAGTGACATGATGATCCGTATATTAAAAAATTCACACGGACATCCTTTCTTTAGAATAAAAAATAAATTGGGACATAACTCCGATGTAAAGTATGATGTCGGTCATGTTGTTGCCCTCTCACAACATTTGCCATCTGATGTACCAGATGCAGCTTCAACATCCCAATCTGCCAAATTCCAAATTTCAAAGGCACATCAATCATTTTGCAAAGCCTGTTCTTTAGCAAAAGTAACATCGAGACCATCTTATGCTAAAGACACGAAACAAAATATTCCATTCTTACAAAGAATACAAGGTGACATTTGTGGACCAATTCATCCAGAATGCGGACCATTCAAGTATTTTATGGTTCTGGTTGATGCTTCGACACGATGGTCACATGTTGCCTTATTATCTACAAGAAATTCTGCATTTGCAAAACTCTTAGCACAGATTATACGCTTAAGGACTCACCACCCTGATCATCCTATCAAGTCTATAAGGCTTGATAATGCTGGAGAGTTTACATCAAAGACATTTGATGATTATTGCATGTCTATAGGGATCGATGTAGAGCATTTCGTACCCCATGTGCATACACAAAATGGTCTCGCAGAGGCCACCATTAAAAGACTACAAATGGTAGCTAGGGCACTGGTTATGCGCACCAGTCTCCCGGTCTCTGCATGGGGTTATGCAATACTACATGCAACTTTACTTATATGTTTCAGACCCACTGTTGACCAACCATTTTCTGCGTACCAGTTGGTAACTGGATATGAGCCTGACATTTCACACTTACGCATATTTGGTTGTGCAGTATATGTGCCTATTGCGCCCCCACAGCGCACTAAAATGGGTCCTCAGAGACGTTTAGGTATTTATGTTGGATATGAATCTCCAACAATTATCCGCTACTTAGAACCTTTGACAGACGACCTATTCACCGCTAGATTCGCGGATTGTCACTTTAATGAGACCGTCTTCCCGTCGTTAAGGGGAGATAAGAAAAAGGATTTTCTAAGGGAACGACAGGAATTATCTTGGTCTGTCCCAACTTTGTCTCATTTTGATCCCCGAACTCCACAATGTGAAACTGAAGTTAAAAGAATGATTGATCTTCAGAACGTAGCAGATTCGATGCCTGATGCGTTCACTGATATTGCTAAAGTGACAAGGTCACACATACCGGCTTCAAATGTGCCTGCAAGGTTAGAAGTCCCCAATAAGGGGCACAACACTGCAGAAAAAAGTGTTGCAATCATACCAGGTGGAAGTATGGTTGAGGCTGTGGCTCCCAAAAGGAAAAGGGGGAGGCCACCTGGTTCGATTGACACCCATCCTAGAAAGAAAAAGGGAGGTGTGGCACAACCTAATCAATTAATCATCAATGTCGAGAATCCATCTCACGAGATTATCTCTGATTATAGTTATGTCCAAGAATCATTACTGGAGGACGCTCCGATGTTTAATATGATTCAAGAGAATAAAGAAATCTCTATGGATTATTTGAGTGCATATGAGTTGATTGATAGACATTGCACCCAAATTGATGATGTATTTGCTTTTACTGTTGCTCAAGAAATTATTGAGCATGATGATATCGAACCACGCTCTATTGCTGAATGTCAACAAAGAGCAGATTGGCCTAAATGGAAAGATGCAATCCAGGCAGAACTTGATTCTTTGACAAAGAGACAGGTATTTGGTCCGGTAGTGCTAGCCCCACCAAGTGTAAAGCCTGTAGGACATAAATGGGTCTTTGTCAGAAAGCGAAATGAGAAAAATGAGGTCCTGAGATATAAAGCTCGCCTTGTAGCGCAAGGTTTCTCACAACGCCCTGGAATTGATTATGAGGAGACATATTCTCCCGTTATGGACGTTATAACGTTCCGCTACTTAATTAGCCTAGTAGCATCCGAAGGATTGGAAATGCAACTTATGGATGTGGTTACTGCATATCTCTATGAGGATCTTGATTCAGAGATATATATGAAAGTGCCTGATGGCCTTCCATTACCCAAGTTAAGTGACTCTAAACCACGGAGTGCGTTTGCAATCAGATTGAAGCGCTCACTTTATGGATTAAAACAATCTGGACGGATGTGGTATACCCGTCTAAGTGACTACTTGATTGGAAAAGGTTACAAAAATGATGAACAATGCCCCTGTGTGTTCATAAAGAAAACAAGTTCTGGATTTGCAATCGTAGCAGTTTATGTTGACGACATGAACATAATAGGTACTCTTAATGAAATAAGGGAAACCACAAGCTACTTGAAATCCGAATTTGAAATGAAAGATCTTGGGAAAACTCGATTTTGTCTAGGCATTGAACTAGAACATCGAGCTTGTGGAATTCTTATCCACCAGTCTGCCTATGTCCAAAAGATGCTCAGGCTATTTAACATGGACAAAGTGCATCCTGTTAGCACTCCCATGATCGGCCGAAGTTTGGATTTAAAGAAAGATCCGTTTCGTCCAAAAGAAGATGACGAAGAGCTATTGGGAGCTGAAATTCCATATTTAAGTGCAATAGGCGCATTATTGTACCTAGCTCAATGTACTCGGCCAGATATTGCTTTCTCAGTGAATTTGTTAGCTAGATTTAGCTCAGGACCAACACAACGTCATTGGAATGGTGTTAAGAATATATTTCGATATCTTAAAGGAACCATTGACATGGGCTTGTTCTTCCCTTACGGAGAGAAAAAGGAGAAAACAAATGGAATTGTAACTCCTAAAGAAAATGTTGAAACTACCTCCTACATTGATACACCAAAAAGTGTATTAATTGGTTTTGCCGATGCTGGTTACCTCTCTGACCCACACAAAGGTCGTTCTCAAACTGGCTATGTGTTTACTATGGGGAACACAACTATATCTTGGAGATCAACTAAGCAAACGTTGGTAGCTACCTCATCAAACCATTCAGAAATTATCGAGTTGCACGAAGCTGTTCGTGAATGTATTTGGTTAAGATCTATCATCACACATATTCGAGGATGTAGTGGCATGATGTCTACCACTGAAGAGCCAACATGTATATATGAAGATAACACTGCTTGTATCGAACAAATGAAGTCGGGCTATATCAAAGGCAACAATTCAAAGCACATATCGCCGAAGTTCTTCTATAACAAACAACAACAAGATTTGCTCAAGATCCAAGTGACTCAAGTAAATTCTGAAGACAATGCAGCTGATCTATTTACAAAATCATTGTCAAAGACTACTTTCGAGAAGCATGTCAGAAGAATTGGAATGCGTAGAATTTCTGAACTCATTTGATAGATGTACATATCAATTGAGAGGTGTAGACTTCAGGGGGAGTCTCAATATAGATTTACCCTTTTGATTCGGCACAAGGGGGAGTGTTGAAGTAATACTATAATAATTGTGCATTTATCAATAGTACTTGATAGAAGGGTAATTTAGTCTTTTGTTCTTTAGACTTGTAACCCTAGTTTGTAACCTATAAATATAGAAACAGTCATAAAGTATATTGGATATAACTCTCCTGGCTTGGTACGCCCCCAGACGTAGTCTTTCAGACGAACTGGGTCAACAATCTTCTGCATCTTTTCTTTTCTCTTTTCAAAGCGTGTAATATTTGATTTTACAGAGAGAGAAATGAGATAGGACTACTTAAATGAGTTGTATTGGGTGTGTTTTCAAATTAAAGTTATGATGTGATATATATTATTCATCTGATTTTTATTTTTTTTGTCATAATGACAGCTTCTTTTTTGAATTGTGCAGTGCTCTTATTTATAATTGTTTAGCTCTTATTTGAAATTAAATAGTAAATGTTCTTCCTTATAAATATGGTTGTAAAATAACCTCTAATTGTAATAAATTCTTAAATCAATTTTATGTAAAAAAAACATGTTGGATTTTGAAATCCTCCAAGCTATATAAAGACAAGAAAGGTGCGTTCTGGGAATATATGGTCACATTCCTAGTCATTAACCACATATATTCAAGTTTTCTTTATATACATTATGCATAAATTGAAAATTCAATTATCATGTTTTTTCTCTTTGAATATTTTATAATTTCGTTAAAAATATCACGTGCGTGGACAGTGACGGAACTTTATGGGACAATGGGTATTATTTATTTTATTTTTTATATAAAAATAGTTTATAATAAATTTATTATAAAATAATTTTTGACTATAAATATCAAAAGTGTAAAAAAATTTGAATTAATAATATTATATTATAATTGTTATAGATTTTATAGACCACAATTTTTTATATCTCTGATAAAAAAATTTATACTCCTGATTCAATGTATGATACTTTAAAATGATATTTTTATATTTTTTATACTCCTGATTGACAGTTGGATCGGCGATCCAACCGTTAAACATTTCCTGCTTACTTTTTTAATATTTCTTATGTTATCTTATAAAACTAAAATAAATATGTACCTTTAAAATATTTCTCACATGAAACACATTTGAGTCATAATACAATTGCAATTTAAAATTGTGATAAAGTTATAAACAACAAAATACAGTAGAATCATACACAATAAAATACATGTCATCTAGTTATGAAGAATATTTAAGAAGTGAATCAAGAAGGAATAAATGGAATTGGGCCATATAAATTCAATTAATTTTGAAGCCCAAGTTTCCAAGGCCCAAATAGAAGAATGAAATGAGTTGCTAAGTTTGAATTAATGGGCCTAAACCAAAAGTTGACGAATATACCATTCAATTAAAATATGAGAATATTAATAAATTAATTTTATACAAACAAAAAGTTATATTTTTATATGTGAAAAAATTATGGTTCTATGTAAATACTTTTTCAATTAATTTGTAAATATAATCAATTTTTTTGAATTAATTAATATGCAACTGCCTCTTAAAACATTTCCAAGGAGAGAATATCAGTGCTTTTGAGCAGAGGTAAAGAAATAGGAAAGCAATGGCAGGACCACGTGAAAGCATTAATAGAGGAAATGATGATTTTTTATCTACGTTGTACGGGTGCGAACATGAGTGCGGAAGCAAAACGATATAAGTTTGGGAATATAATTTTTTTTTTAAAAAAAATAGGATACTATTTATTAAGAATACACCTATTTATTTATATTTTATATACAATATCTAAAAATATATTTTTTAAAAAAATTATAATTTCAAATATATCTAATTTATATTTTTTTTATCGCCTAAAATTTGAGTATATACAATTATATAATATAATTATGTAAAAAAATCAATTCAAAGTTATATTACTTCAATACAAAAATCATAATAGTAAACTCAATTTAAAATGAGCATCACATTATTAATTTAGACTATATGACATCATAAAATTCAATTAAGATAATATATTTGTAACGTTTAAATGAATAAAAATCGTACTGTGGATTAGAGAATCTGTTAGCTGGATTCATCAAGTGACCGATGAATACACCACATAAAAATTCAATAGTTAAATGAAGAGATGAAATTTATATATAATTAATTTATAGTTGTTGATGTATATTTTTTAAATAATCAATCGCATCAAGATGGCATGATATTAAATAATAAAATTCTAATCACTTGAACACTGACAAGTTAAAGAATGATTATCTTGCAATATTCGTTAAAATAACTTACATGGAATTTATATATCCAACTAACATGGTTCTATTTTGGACCTTTATTTAACGATTAAGTATTTAGCTGTTATTAAAATAATATCCTAATATAATTAATATTAAATTATTTCTTTGACATAATTAAATCATGCACAACTTTCAAATATTAATCTTTTTTAATATTTAAATGCATGCATTGCATATAAGTCATTATGAGAACGAGACACGTGGACTCAAAAACGCGTACAATCGAACTAGACACACAAAAACGAAAGAAAGGTCCATCGGATGTAATGGGCTAATGCCTTAATTCCAAAATTGGTCCAGCACTTTATATTGCAAATTAGGTCCAATATCTTTGCATAATTCATATTTTACGTTGATTAGCATTTGAATTAGTGTTGATTGTTTTTCGATATTTTCACAAGTTGTTAGGATGTGAACTAATCGATAGGTAGTCAAGTATTTATAATGTTTTGATGATGGTTGAGATTATCATGAATATTATCTAAATTTTTTGCGTTATCTTTACATCTCGATCGTGACTTATTGGTCTGAGCCAGGATCTCGATTTTTCAATAATTTGGATTGTAATTCTCATCACATGTTAGTTGATATTAATAGTAAAACTGTTGCAGATAAATTGGGATAAGTTATATTTGTAAAACGAAAGATAGAATTCAATAGGAGTGCTAATTAATTTTTGAGTAAGTTTTTGGTGTACCAGTTACATCGTACAACTTAAGTGTATTTTTAAAAAGTTATATTACTTATTACTGTAAAATTACACAAATTATTACTAAAAAATTACAGCATTAAAGATTTACTTCTCAGTATTAATATGTGTAATTGCACCGTGCAACTAAGCCTTAATTTTTAGTTTAAATCATTCAATGCTCATGAAGTCTAAGAGGAGAGGAGTTACGAGAGAGTAGTTGAGGCCCGCAAAACACGTCGTCGTATTAAAGTATTACAAAAACCAAGATAATGGTCGGAAAAAAAAAAGGAAAAAGAGGGAGAGGAGCTTGAGGTAAACTTTGATGATACCGTATTATGAATTTTATATTGTGAAATGAATTTATATTTAAGAAATGAAATATGGTAACGTATTGTATAAAAATATTTCATGATAAATTTATCATAAATCAATTTTTAAAGTATAAAATATTTAATTAAGTATATTAAATTTTTTATTAAAAGTATCAAAATTTTGAGCAAATAATATTATATTATAATTATTATAAATTTTATTAACCCTAACTTTTAATATTCCAAATGAATATTTTAATACATTTATCTAAATATTTAATAATTTAAAACGATTTTGTAATATGCTTATCATAAAAATCTAGTCAAGAAATTTAATTTAGATTTTTGAACATTTGATAAAAATATAGAATTATGTCTCATACATTCATTTCATTTATAGAGTCGACATGCAATTAATTTTTATTATATTCTTTTTCAACCGTGAATCAAATTTTTATCTCATACCTTATACGAAAGAATTTGAATGTGGAATAACTCTTACGCTTCTTCTAAAAATCTATATTTATAGATATTTGTAAAAGTGTTGTATTTATATTATTTTTCTTACAAATTATGCCAAACAATGGTTTATGTATAATAAATAGTAACGTTCAATACATAATCTAAATGAAGATTTATATATATATATATATATATATATATATATATGTGTGTGTGTGTGTGTGGAAAAACAAGCAAGGAGTCAAAAGAAACGCCACCCGTGTCATCAAAGTTTGTCAGGAATTTTGTCAATATCATTACAACTCTCAGCCCCTTGATCATCATCTTAAACCTATACTACTACAAATTTATATTTAAATTTTCTTGCCAATTATATCACCTCTATATATATATATATATATAATCCAACCACTTAATTAAATTAATGCGCCGTTAATAATTCAAAACCCACATCTTAAGCAACCTGTACGGTCCCTCTCTCTCTCTCTCTCTCTCTCCTCAGCCAACTTTACTCTTTCTTGTCGGAAACTTACAACGCCACCAGTTCTCTGTTTTTCTAATTCTAGCTAAAAGCCGCTACCCGCTCTCATAAGGGCTTTTTGCTATATTTTTACTTATTCTGATTATAATTAAATTTCTGGGCTTCTGCATCTTTAGCTAGAAATTCAAATTGGAAACGTTCTTGCTTTGCTCAATCAACATTTGGATTTGTTCTAATTATTTTGGGAGGTTTCTGTTGAAAAGATTGAATCTTGGGTAAAACCCATTTCGCCTCTTCATTGTAGCTATCGTAGTGTGTTTGTTTGTGGAAGATTGGATCCAAGTTCGATTGTTTCTTGGAGATTGAAGGCTTAATTTTGAAGTGATATTTGCTTTTTGTGTTTTTGGGGGTTCTTACGTTCGATTAATTTACTTTATCTGTTGGTTTTTCTTCTGTCTTTTTCACTATTCTGAGTTCTTGATTTAAGGTTCTTGAAGAACCCCTTTTATGTCACCCGTTTTACATTTAAAGGGGCCCCTACAAGAAAGGCTGTTTCATTTGTCGGTGGAGATTAGAAATCCTATAGCTGCTACCACACATATATATCCTGAATAGGGCTTTTAATTTAAGATAGTGAGCTTTGTGATTATAAGCAGGGTTCTAACTGTTCAAGAACAATCTTGATTTTGCCCTCAATGAATATCAGAAAAAATGCCAATTCTCATTCGGGCAGGATATTTAGTGATAGAAGATGGAGAATACCATTCTTCGTGAGCTTGCTTGTGTCGATTACTCTGTTTACGGGCACTATTTTCGGGTTATATTTGTCGCCTTTTAGCCGTGATCAGTTGCAATTCGATACTATGTCCTTCTCTGATGATGAGGACTCAGAAGGGTATTTTGTAGATTCTGAATTAAGGAAGTCATCGTTTCAATTGATGGAGGTTTCTAGAGTAGAGCCACCTAGATTTGCTTATCTGATATCAGGGACGAAAGGCGATAGCCTGAGGATGATGAGGGTATTGCAAGCTGTGTATCATCCTAGAAATCAGTACATTCTTCACATGGATCTCGAGGCTCCACCTAGGGAGAGGCTGAATTTGACAATCTCGGTGAAGAATGATCCTACGTTTAATGAGGTGGAGAATGTTCGTGTTATGGCTCAGTCGAATTTGGTGACATATAAAGGTCCTACGATGATTGCTTGCACCCTACAAGCTATAGCAATTTTGTTGAAAGAGAGCTTAGATTGGGATTGGTTTATCAATCTCAGTGCTTCTGATTATCCTCTTGTGACTCAAGATGGTCAGCACTCTACTTCTTTTATGCCTATGTATTTGAAGTTAAATTCTTATATTTCTTTATGTTGAATCTTTTCGAATGGGTGTTTAGTGTTTTATGGGATTGATTCACCTTTTCTACCATGACACTAGGATTATGGACTTACAAATTCTTTGAGAAGTAGTTCCTTGATTCACGTTTCGAAGTCTTGACTCTTGAATATAGTGTTTTATGTAAGTTATGTTATGATATTGTGACCTTATTAGATGATATAGTTTGCGGAATTTGGAAAAAAAAACTGCACTTTTGGTGGTAATATATGCTGTTTCGTGGGCTCTGTAGATCACCTTTTGGTTTTAGCTATCCTTGAACACTTATAAGGTTTCGATTCCCATTATATTTATTTGATAATGGATACAATAACCTTAAGTTTTTATTTGATCCTTGTGTCTTTAGAGGAACTGCTACTACCAGAAATGTGATCCGAATCGTGTTTACGAATATCTGGTCGTATATGTTTCCCAATAAAATGTCATTTCAGCGTTTTCCTTTCTTACATATACGACATTGATGATATGTTATAAAGAATGTGCACGACTTTACGATGATCCCCAAGATTCAATCTTAACTTCATCAAAATTAGCATACTGTATAACCCTTCACAGTTGGTGGAATTCGAATGCGCTATTGACCTTTAAGCCATAGTTAACTTATTAACCAGTCAATGATTTCTGAGTTCCTTATTTTTTTGCATAACTAGAATAAACATAATAAACCTTGATATGTAAGTGGGCTCTGATACTATTTCTTGTGATTGGTTTTATTTGTGTCACTATTTTACAATTGCCAAACTATTTGCAATATTTGTATGATGGTTGTGTGCTTCCTCATTTTTCAGAAAGCGAGTATTATAATCTCGTGGAACTAACCTATGTTTTCTCGTTGCGCAGATATGCTTTATGTTTTCTCAAACCTGTCCCGAAATCTCAACTTTATCGAGCATACACAGATCTACGGGTGGAAACTGTAAGTACCTAAGCATTAGACGAAGCTTTTGTCGCTTGATTTAAATTAACACAGGTTTCATGATTAAACTGTGATGATGATATTTTCAGGAACCAGAGAGCAAAGCCTATCATAATCGATCCAGGTCTCTACTTGTCTAAAAAATCCGATATTGCTTGGACTACTCAGCGTCGCTCTCTTCCGACAACTTTTAAGCTGTTTACTGGTGGGTTTTTCAGTACTATTATTCATTTTCTTGAATAGTCTACTCAAAAGATCATTTAGATTACATTGACTACACAAAGGAACAATTTATCATGACTAGATTGACTTGTAAGACCTAAAACGGATGAAGTTCGAAAATGCTCTAATGATTTCATAGCTTAAATGCATTGTCCATTTTGTGACTGCATAAACTTATTCATGAGCCTTGATGTTCGATTTCGTTCATGGATCCTTACTGTAGAAACTAAACTAGGTAGCTGATTCTAGGTGATAAATCTCGATGAACGTTTGTTGTTATTGCATTGCCTTGAATCTCGGAAAATGATCATATGCAACTCAAGCGTCTTTTTAAATTATTAGCTGTTTTACTAAAAAACATTAGCATTTCAACATAAAATTATTGCTGCACAACTGACGTACAAGTGTTACTTCTTCGACAGGCTCAGCTTGGGTGGTTCTCACACGCTCGTTCGTCGAGTATTGCATATTGGGTTGGGACAACCTTCCTCGTACAATCCTCATGTATTACACGAACTTCATTTCGTCTCCAGAAGGCTATTTCCACACAGTTATTTGCAACACTGAAGAGTTTCAGCACACGGCTATAAGCCATGATCTCCACTACATTGCTTGGGACTCCCCCCCGAAACAGCACCCGAGATCACTATCAATGCGCGACTTCAGCAAAATGATAAACAGCAGCTCCCCGTTTGCTCGTAAGTTTCACAAAGACGACCCCGTCCTTGACAAGATCGACAAAGAATTACTTGGTCGAACAAATCGTTTTGCTCCAGGGGCGTGGTGTGTAGGAACCTCCGAAAATGGGGCCGATCCTTGCTTGTTGAGAGGCGATGATGCTGAATTTAGGCCCGGGCCAGGTGCCGACAGGCTGCTGGGGCTCGTCGAGAAGCTGTTGTCCGAAGATTTACGAAGCCAGCGGTGTCCGATGTAGATGCATTCAGATGAGAAGCTGTTTGCAAATTTTTTGGAAGCAGGTAGTGTTCTCTAACTGGGAATATGAAAGTGTACATTCATGTGTTGATAGAATGTTTTTTACTATGTAGATTTTTTTTTCTCTACTAAGAAATGGATTTTCTGGCATTTGAGGCAATGATCATTTTAAATTTTGAAGTGTATATATGCGCTTTTTTGTTTTTTTCTTCTAAAATCGTCTTGTATAGTATTTCATTTTTACGAGGGAATGTGTAGTGATTGTGGCTATGATACACGGATTCTTTTAAAAACGTTATAATGTGGTGTCAGATTCACACCTAAAAGGGGTAAGATTCTTGAATTCTCGTATCGGATTCTCCACGTGGCGAATCCAGCTAACGGATTCTCGAATCCACTGCACGAATTCTATTTTTAAGCATTAAATATATTATTTAAATTGATTTTTATTATTTCGTATAATTTAAATTGATAGTTGACTCGTTTTAGATTGAATTTACTACTATGATTTATGTATTGAACTTTACATAATTATATTATATTGATGAATATACTCAAATTTTAGGTGATAAAAAATATAATTGATTTATAAAAATATTATAAAAAGTATATTTTTAGATTTTATATATAATAAAATATAAATAAATAGACGTATTCTTAGCGAATCGCACTCTAATTTTTTAAAAAACTCGTATCCCTGAACTCGTATCGCACACGTGCAACATAGAATTGTGGGCATTGGTCACATTTGTGTGAAATGAATGTTACTGCATATTAGGTGTAGTAGTATTATTTGTGTGTGTATAAAAATATAATTTTATGCATATAAATGAAATGTTATATGTGCTACTGCAACATTTCATTTATGTATTACAAAAGGCAGAAACTATACATTGTTGGTGAAGAGATGTATGTATGTGTTGGTGGGTTTACTTTTAAAAAGTATTTATTTATATAGAAGTATTAATTTATTTATTATAAAATATATCGACCATATTTTAGTAAGAAATGATAGCGTACAATCCTACTAAAATTATCTATGTACAATATATATTAAATAAAATATGTTATAGTTGACAAATAATTTAATATATATAAAAAAAATAAAAAAATTGATAAAATTAAACGTGGAGCTCACTGTTGCACCACAAATTACATGTACTTCATATCTCCATTTTGAGTAAGTCTCCTGTGCACCAGTTACACGGTGCAACTCTAGTTCATTTTTAAAAAGTTAAACAGTTGATAACTGAAAAGTTAAATAATTTATTACTGAAAAGTGTATCTTTCATAATTTAACTTTTCAGTAATAAACTGTTTAACTTTTTAAAAATGAACTTGAGTTGCACCTTGTAACTGGTGCATACAAGACTAATCCTTCCATTTTTTTTCTCTTTTGACTTCTCTCACTCCACCAATTTAAGTACTTATGATCTCGAAAAATGATGAGATTTTTCCATTGGAAAAAGTATTTTCGTAATTTCTCACATAAACTAGCAAGGCAAATAGAAATTCAAAGAACCCTAGAGTTCAACTTTCTTTTTCCCCTGAAAACTAGCAAGGCAGGTAGTATCAATTATTTTTATTGAATAGTCATAATTATTTAAACAGAATAATTACAACTCTCTAAATATAATTATTCAATAAAAAACAATTAATACTATTAAAAAAATACATTTAGGCACATTTGATGCATGAAAGAAAAACATGGATGTAAATGGCATTCGCCGAGACAGCCTAGGCGCTTGAAGGTCCTCGGCCGCCGACGCCAAGGTCAAATTGCCAAGAAAAATCTGCCAACAAATTTGGCACTGCCGAGACCGCCTAGACAGCCGCCGAGGCTGTCTTGGCACCGCCTAGATGACCATTACTTTTTTTTTTAATTTCAATTTAAAATTTAGAACTAAAATTAAAAATAAAAACTAATTTACTAAATTACTAAAAAATAAAAATTTAATTGAACTATTTCATAATTTATTCGTTCTATGTCGTATTATGATAGTTTTTAACATTTTGTTGACTTTTTATATTTTTTAATAGTTATTAATTATGTTTTAAATTTATAATTTATCTATAATGTATATTTTTATTAATATATATTTAAAAAAAATTAATATTAATAAAAATAAAAAATAAAATAAAAAAATCTTGCCAGCTTGGCAGCACTCGACCTCCCGCCATTTGCACCCTTGAAAAAAAGACATGCTCAAACGAGAGAAGATGTATTCATAATTTGAAATAATAAAGTAAATGGAGTCAACATATAGAAGGTCGCGCTGCTCCTATTGCTAATTAATGCGGTGAAGAAGAGTGCACTCCTTTTCTGCAACGGCAAGCATTGCAATTCAACAACCAACAAGTGCACTAAAGTTAAACGCATATGCAATATTATATGCATATTATACAACTCCAGATTAAATCAAAAGCAACCCATCTCTCTCTCTCTCTCTTACACAGGTTGCATGGCTGAACAAGACAGAAATAAATGCTGGCTGTAGACCCAACTTCAACCCCTCATTGAGAGAGAGTTTTGATGGGAGAAAAAATGAAGCAGGGAATGCATGCAGCAGCATACAGCAGCAGCAGAAGAAGATGGATGAATGTGTATGTAATGATGGCAATAGTGTGTGCTGCGTTTGTGTGTGGAGTATTAGGGGTGATGGGACTTCACAGGCTAAAAGAAAGAAACATTCTCAATCTCTTGATCAAAGAAAAACATCACCAGATTCTCTCTCTCCAAAATCTCTTGCAGGTTTTTTTCCTCCCTCTCATTCTCGACTTAATCTTGTGACACATTGATTTTCTAAATGCTGAAACATATTGTGATATATGCAATAATTCCATCGATTCTGGGTGAGTTCATCTAATGTACATCGTTTTCTTGGATGACAGAAAGAAAGAGAGCTGATGCAAGAAGCTAAGAAGAAAACAGAGGAGATGAAGATGAAGATATTCAACCTTCGAGCCCAAAAATCAGAGCTCAACAACAGAGTGATGGAAATGCAATCGACATTATCTTCTCTGCGTGATGAACAGAAGACCATTCAATTAGCCTTTCAGGAAAAGCAAAACGAGGCCAAGCTATTGAGAGATCAATACATGGAAATCAAGGATCAGCAACCTCAAGTTGAAGCTCTAACAGGGGCATTACAAAAGAAAGAAGCTGAAATAGAAGATTTGAAGCGTCGTCTTCAGTTAGACGCAGCTACTAAGGTTGGATTAAACAGTACGGATGAACACTCGATTCTACCAGCAAATATGTCGAGTGAAGAACATGGAAGCTCGATTAGTGGCAGAAGGGAAATGACTAGCAAAGAATATGTCGATAAGCAGGAAAATTCTCAGGAAGGAAGTGAAAATGAAGATTTGGAAATGCATGAAAACTCAAACTTGATGTATAAATTTGGAGGGAAAAACAAACATGGTTATCTGAAACGGGCAAAAGGAAAGAGATGGAGGACGATGGATGAACAAACAGAAGAACAGAGGAGCGGTCGAAGCATGGGAGAACATGGTTTCAAAATCCAAAATTCAATGAGGCTTCAAAATGAATTGGTTTCAGAAAATCATCAGCTCGAGAAAGATGATAAGCTCCCAGATGAGTCGAAACCTGAACAAGATGATGATGATGATGATGATGATACAAGCCATAGAATTGCGAAGTTTGATGAGTCAAGTTTGAAAGAAAATGCGGATATCCAACGTGAGAACCGATTAGGACAAGAAGTTGCTGAAAGAAACGATGAACCAGATGGTACAAAAATGGAGCTGGGAGAGAAGACTGAGGACAAAGAACAAGCTGCTGAACCAGAATATTAGCATAGATTAGATGCTCAATTAGTTGCACATGTTTATTGCAGTCAGTAAGTTTAGGAAGCTACTTATTCTGCTATTATATTTCAGACAACAAATGTATGATTCATTTTGTTGCACATTTTAACATGGTAAAGCTAAAATTAAGGTCAAAGCTGTCTTTGATCATCATCATCAACTCTTCAAATATTTAGACATGATGCATAAATCAGGTCAAAACAGTCTTTGATCATCACTATCATATACAAACAAAAAAAAAAAAAAAAAAGGACATGAGGAAGCTAAAAACAGCCCCCAATGCCTTGGAAGAGATTCATAACTCATAAGAACACTTCAATTGATTGGTAATTCATGAAAAGACAGATATAACATGAAACTACATACTCAACATTATAATACAACAAAATAATGCATGACTAAATATCAAGGCTAAACCAACTTCCCCTAAATAATTTAAGATTCCACCAAATATGATATCTATCGTTCATTCGAACACAGACACATAAATACCTGCGTGTACATGTGCAAATAGACGAGTAGATACTGCGCCCAATGTAGCATCAAAAAGATCGTCCCTCCACCTTCCCCAGTGTACAAACAATAGGTTCAGAACTCGTGTTAATGAACATTGCAGTGTTGCAGGAGAGGATGGCTATAATCGATATATTTATCCCAAAGGGGTTTATACTTCTCCATTCCAATCTTCAACCAAGGTTTCGAATTTCCATTAAAGTGAAGCACAGCTCCCTTCTCTATCAACTGTGGGTCCACGTTCGTATATCCCAAACCCAAGACATGCCACGAGGGGTTCAACGGCTCGGTTAATCCGTAGAAGGTCAGCAAACCGGGAGGCAGAGTCCCGAGTTTCCACAAAGTTCGGTCAACGTTCTTTTCTTGCCAGTAATGGTATATACCCGTGACATTCCTCCTTCTCCATTCGACCAAATCGAACACATTCATCCCGAATGCCCACCCACAGGCATCGGGATCAAAATGCTCACGAATAAGAGGGTGTGAGTAGTTTAAGTACTTGTGGTATCTATGAAATGTTTCCATGCATGTTTCAACTGCCCCGTTGACATTCCCGTTTAGTGTTAAAGAGAACAGAGGTGATAGATCTTTTTGGACAACGACATCATCATCGAGAAATACAACCTTTTTGAGAGCAGGAAAAACTTCGGGAATGTAGAACCTGAGGTGGTTAAGCATGGATAGATATTTTGGGTTTCTGAACTTGATAGGAGTTCGATTATCGGTTCCACTTCCAGAGAAGTAGTAGCTCTGAGTGTCTGAATCTTGAAGCTGTTTAAGGACAGGAACATAGGAAGCATTCAACCAGCTAAAGTCCTCGAATTTCTGAACATCAACGGTTACTTCCCCGAAGGTGTTCATAGTGAACCAAGCCTTCATTGCTGCATAATTAACCTCATCTGTTACGAGGTGGAAAACAACCTTATCGGGGTTTTTTGAGTTCACAGATGTAGAATTCACGACAACCGAAGTTGCAATTATGTTGTCTGAGAAGACACAAAAGTGATACAGGCTGTTGTCTATAAGTTTGTAAGATGTTTGACGAAGTTTTCTCTGCAAATTTGTGCTCCCAAACCACTCACCAGTCAACCGAACACCAAGGCAATACAGACTCTTCGGGACTTCTTCAGCTGCTATTTGTCCATACTTTGAACTCTTCTCATTGATGGAGCTCATTTGTTCTTCAAGACCCTGAATTTTGGCCTTTAATCTCATTATCATGGTTGCACTATCGTAATGGAGTTGCTGAGCCTGGAAGAGAAGAAGTGCCATGTCACGAACGGCAGTTTCTGATTCGCTGACCGTCAGAGGAGTTCGACGTAAGGCCGCGTTTGATAGAAGGATCTGTGAATTACGAATTTGGGCACTAAGTTCCCATGCAAATTGAAGATTGTTGCTTTCCTTTGCTATCACGAGAAATGCCTTTGCTAGGGAAATTTGGTCGTTCAGTTGCCTTGTAACGGAATCAGGACTCAGCATTTCATCAGTGATGTTAAGGCCTTCCATTACCTTTTCATGTCTATAGGATCTCTGCATATCATAAAACAAAAGTAACCTTCAAATTTGCAATAATAAAATAACAAACAGTAACCATATAATGCAACATGAATGACATTCAATTAGGCAGATTAATAAATTTTACTTTTCTAGATCGTATTTCTAGAAGTACCAAGAATATATCTCACTCATCTGCATTTCTTGAAAATATGTGTATAGAATGACATCTTATCAGTGTTTAATTAAAAAAAATAAAATATTGAAGATGTTCCATGCAACCAACACGAGCTATAAAGAACTTTCTCACAATCTTGCTGCATTAACATAGGCAACAATGGACCAAAAAAAAAAATTATCTTTTTGAGATTTACCAATCTATTTTGTATCTTAATACAGCAACACTTTTCTAGCATCAAAAGCAACAACTAATAGTAATTATTCACTACAAATCTGATAGGAACAAAATTACTTGACCCCTTACAATTGCATCTGCCTAAAACAGGTATACAAAAGTGCTAAGTGCTTCAATAAATAGTTTAATTTATTACATACCTTCAAGGGAGCTAAACTAAACAAATTCAAACAATGTAGGTAATTACAGGATAAACCTCCATAGATCTCATGCATAACAAATTAAATATTACAATGGGAATTTACTCTAATCAGCTGCTAATGCAGCTTTTTAAGAAATTAAAATGGCCAAAGTTATGGATGCTATACTTCTTTTTCCCTATGTTTCTAGGTTATAGTTCTTTGTTTAGTGTATCTAGAGATTTTCAAATGCTGTCGGTATTGGCTTACGGCAAACCACTTGAGTACCCACTAAACATAGAATAAAAATAATATGATAGATGTCAAAATTACATCATAATTCCTGTCAAAAGAAAAAATTACATCATAATAAGGTGTCAAGATTTGCACGGTGTAGTTAGATTCTATACCATGGAGAGATCTTGCCCATGTTATGAAAGAATAAAGAGGTTTCAATTTGATCTTCACAAAATATTTCCTGCATCATTCTTAGTTGTTTACCAACTGCAGAGTTCATGAACATAACAAAGCTTATGTGATGCTACGGCATGATTTGTAAAGTACAATCAATTAATACATCTTTTATCCTTCATTTACAGATCTACAGCTTATTAACTACTAACAGTTCTACCGCATAACAACTAA
Organism: Prunella vulgaris; assembly: GCA_026898435.1. Classification (NCBI taxonomy): domain Eukaryota; kingdom Viridiplantae; phylum Streptophyta; class Magnoliopsida; order Lamiales; family Lamiaceae; genus Prunella; species Prunella vulgaris. The sequence goes on along the minus strand of JAPKLY010000158.1, from coordinate 200,560 downwards.
CAATCGTCAGGGCAAATAAGTGTAACTATTCCCAGGAACAATGAGCAGCTAGTTATTCCTACATAAAGAATTGATCACTTCCCCATTTTTATAAGACACAATATCTTACCATAGCAGATCTGAAACATTTCTCTCCATCATTTATCAAGAAAAATCTCGAGCCTTTAACTATTTAAATTTGTTATAGTTCAATATGTTTGGTTACACATTATGATTTTCAGTTCACAAGATTAGCCCACAAGAAAATATCAGCTTGGCGATAGATTTTAAAGCTAAACCAGCTGTAGAGTTCATCTTTAATTTGGTATAGTGCATTTGAGTTCTCCCATCTATACGAAAGCAGCATTAATAATTACTTCAATAAATTGTCTTAATAGTCTACACTCTACACTTAACTATGCACAATAAAGATTTTCAGATTAACAAATTATGAACACAAGCAAGAGCAAGTAATCCTTCAAACACACATTTAAAATGATTCATAAACAAGAAACATGGTAAACTCATACCCGAGTTCGCAAACAATTTGGGGCATGACTGCAGTAATTAAAAGCTTATGCTCATACAAGCAACAACACAATCAGAATAAGACCATACATACGTACATATACATTGATCATCTTATTGAAATCTGGAAACTCATTTAAAGTTTCACAAACTTCAAAAGCAAAATAGATGATTAGCCAGCATTTCCCTCTAGCCAATGCTACCAAATGCCCCTTTCTCCCAACACTTGTTGCTCCCAATCTAAGATACAAATCCCCATCAAATTTCAACGAGAAAGAAAGTAACACATCAAAGAGAAACCACAAAAGAATCACTCCAAGTAATCCCAGCTCAAAACAAGGCAAAAAAAGGGAGTTTAATTACATATGGAGATTACTTCAAGTTGAATGAGGAAATCGGATCGACAAATTACCTTGGGGTAAACCGATCTTGAAGCGGGATGCTGACTCTCTCGGCTCAATAACACAATGAAGAGAAGAATCACTAATCCACAAAAAACTAACAAAAATACATTCGGGATTTTCCGCCTCACAGGGCGCCGAAAATCCGACCCTCGGCGCCTCATTTACTCCTGCGAATTGATGGGCTCCAAAATTCTAATAATTGCGATTGGGGATTGAAGATTCGCAGTTCAATTTGAAGTGGGCTTCTGAAATTTTGCGAGTAAAAACAAAAGATCAGCGCGAGAGTGCAGTGGGAAGTGTAGAGTGGTTTTGTGGAAGAGTTATTGCAAGATCTCAAATAATTTGTATGGAAAAACAACTGTGGAGAATTAGACATATTATAATTAATGAATTATTGAATTATGATTTATGTATCTTATATGTGCAATAACGGTTTTCGGTTGCCTTATTAAACCCACCTTTGACCCTTTTTTTTTTTTATACAAAAAATTGTATAATCACGATTCCATACGAATTCTACACCCTCTGCCGTATGTTTTAAAAAGCAGAAGCGGATATTGAACCGGCCACCTTAGTTTTTTTGGTCGGACCGGGTTCGATCGGTCAGACCGTTAATAAAGCGGTTGAGCCGGTATGATGTCATAATTATATAATATATAAATTATAATATTGTATAATTTAACCCTTTGTAATAAATATATAATGAAGACACTGAATAAAGACGCTACACCGCTTAAAGTTGTTGCAACGCTCATCACACCGTCGAAAATGGATATCAACGTCAATGAATTTAGGCATCATGCTCTTCGTCTTTTTTAGAATTTTTTCATAAATATATTAGGGCATCATGAAATTTCTTAAATTGCAAAATAACCCCTAAATATATTTTTTTTATAAAAATCTTCCTAACCGCCGGTTCGACCTGGACCGGTTCAACCCGATTAAAACCGCTTTTGACCGGTTCTCAAGCGCTTTAATAGATGACCGGTCGAACTCTTTTGAACCGTACGTTACTATGTCCGGTTAGCGGTTGGACCGGTCCTACCGGCCGGTCCGACCAATTTTTTAAAACATAGTCTCTGCCACACAGGAATTTGCATTTTTTTTCTTATTTGAACGTTCCACACAAATTTACACACTATTAAAAAAGATAACATTAATTTACGTGCACACTCACAAACTTATACACATATTTACCCATATACCACTACTTTATATATAAAACAAGTTTTTCTTAAAAAAATATGCCGTCCCGTAGGGTGTAAATTCCTACGGGGACGGAGGGAGTATTTTGTTAATTATCATTGTTATATATATTTTGTTATCGTTGTCTATATTTACTATTATTATTTATAAAATGATCTATACTTTTGTAACAACGATGCTATATATAAATGAGTAAGTGATTATATATAACAATGATACGAGTTCATGTAAACTCGAGTTCACAAGAAATTTATAAGCCAAATAATTTTATGGTATATGAATTCAATTTTTTAATTATAATATTATATATATTAATTACTACTATTATGTATTAATTATTATTATAAGAATATATAATAATAGTTTATATGCATAATAATTTTTGTTAGAATTTTGAGTTTTTGTGAATTGTGAACTATTCTATTATAGCCCATTCTTGTAATTATGTTACTGGACTTTTCCTCTATGAGACTATGATAAGTTTTTGGATATTAAGACAATGGAGAAAGGATTTTTTTTTTTTCAAATTTTAATATAGACTATTAATACATTTAAAATATTTTTTAAAATAAAAAGTTGGGGCACTTTGCGAGATTCTTATTTTTTATCAATGTCCTTTTATTATTTAAAAGATTGAGTAAAACCAATAATTATTAATTATTAAGAGGATTATTTAGGGGTGTATTTGATAAGAATTTTAAAAGACTTTTTTAGTTAAAAAAGTTATGCAGATTTTAAAGATTTTGTAGTATTTTTGTAACTTTTAAGATTTTATAATACTTTTAAATCAGGTTTTAATGGAATATGTAGAACTTTGTGGCCTCTGCAAAATTTAATGGATTTGTGACATACAATAAAAATTCAAGATTTTTCATACATTCGAATTAAAAAAAAAAAAGACAAAAAATCTTCGTAATATCATGTCCTCCTAAATAACATTCATCAACATATTCATAAATATACTAGTTCTCCAAGCATTAGCATATTGTCACTCTTGCTCTTGGGTTTGAATAATAGGCTCAAAGTCATAGCTTTTATTAACTTGTAATGTTGAATATGAAGGTTTGTCTACTGATTCATTTGAAAATTAATCAGAACGATATTATTTGCGAAGAATGTTATGTAAAACTGCACATGCTAATACAAGTTCTGCTTGTATCTTAAATAAAAATTGAGGTGCTGACTTAAAAATTATGAATCTTGATTTAAAAATATAAAATATTCTCTCGATCACAATCCTTAAAGACGCATGACGAAGATTGAACAATACTTTCTCATTTTCAGGGTCATTACCATAACCTGCAAAGTCTTGTAAATAATAGCTTACACTTCAAATGGAGCTAAAAATTGACATCGATTAGAAAATCCGCAATCCACCAAAAAATATTACCTAATTACATATATAATATAATGATATATAATAATAGTATTATTATAATAATAGGGCGTATTTGGTAGGCCATAAACGGTCATAAAAAATGATTTTTGACCTACCAAACACCAGAAAATATTTCTCGAGTGCCCGAATGTTATCATGGTCAGGAGGCTATTCCTACAATTAGACTTACACACCCAGAAAACAAATCATAACTCACACACCCGATATGTTTTCAATATTGCTCAAGAAGATAAGATTCACACGCTACGACGCTGACGCTTGGAAGTCGAAGCCCCAAACCACAGCCTACTGTCGGAATCGAACCCCAAACCAGAAGCTTCGCCGTTGATTTCTGGCTTCAATTTTCCGAAATCGACTAAAACCAGAGTGGTAGCTTCTTCTTCTCTTGCGATGGTGGTTGAGGTTGGACTGCATTTGTTAGTCGAAAATGGTGTACGTCTTCGGAGCGGCCATGGCAGAAATTGGTGGCTCACGGAGGAGGCGCAATTCGAACTCCGACGGCTTGCAGCGGTCGGAAATGGTGGCCTGTGTTGCTTGGCTTGAATTTCAGCTTCCGGCTTGCATCAATTCGAACTCCGGCGGCTTGCAGCTATCGTCCATTTTGCCCAATTTCAGCTTCCGCTTTCTACTTCTCTTGAAAATTTATGAGGGTTTTTGTTCAAATTTTCAAATTTCTGAAGTAATTTGAAGGGGCAATTTCAGATGACAAATATGGTGACTACTGGAGCTAATGCATCTTCGATATCTTTGCCCTTGGCTATGAACTCTTGTGGAAGGTAATTTCATCATTACCAGTTCAAGAATTTCAATTGCTTTGTCTATATTTGT
>JAPKLY010000158.1:130695-188630 GCA_026898435.1 Prunella vulgaris | reverse complement strand
GTTAATGCCACAATTTCACAAGAAAGGGGGTGGGGCGTAAAAAAATGAAAATATTGTGGGGCCCAAACTTTTAATTGTGAGTGTGGGCCATTTTTAAATAGAAAAAAATTTTGTGGACAAAAAAAAAAAGAAAAATAAAAAATAATTTAGTGTACGGAGGGTGTATATTTTAATTCTATTTTACATATTTATCAAATACTCCATATCTACTTTTAATAAATTCGCACTCTTATCATTTTTAATATTACGCAAATATTCTCACAATCATAAAATTAAATGACTTCTTAAAATACATAATTTTGGATATACGTGGTATTTTCATTTATTTGTAACTAATCAATTGTCGGTTATGGAAATTTTGGGAAGGCGATGCGAATACTAATATCGTATTTATATACGTTGATTTTGAAGTTTATGTTGATTCTCGTTGGGTCCTCTCAAAGATCGATTTTTAGTCCCCCAGAATTGGGATTTAGGGCTTTGAGAAATTTGGGTTTCAATGAGGGATAATATTCCTGAAGAAATTTTGATCAACATCCTGGTAAAATTCCCCGTGAAATCCTTAATCCGCCTTACTGGCGTGTGCAAATCATGTCGATCTATCATCAGAAGCCCCTTCTTCATACGTACTCACCTCTCCAACACTGAAAGCGAATCTGTTCTTTGTCGTTATGGTCTTGAGGCCTACCCTGTATTCCCAGAAAGCGGGCCGTTCGGCATCACTTCGCCGGAGTTTGATTTCCCCTTCGAACGCCCAATCGGGTACTACAGAATAGTGGGATCGTGCGATGGCCTTCTCTGTTTGTCTAATCATGATGTAAACGGGAGTACTTTGCCGCCTGCAATGATATGGAACCCTGCTATTAGAAATCACGTGGTGTTACCCAAACCCCTTGTCAATCCGACTGAAATCCACACTGCCGTGCTCGGATTTGGGGTCGCCGGCAAAGTTTATAAGGTAGTGAGGCTTGTTCGCTGCAGAATTTTTCCGTCACAGGCGGAGGTTTTCTCCCTGGGCACTGGGAGGTGGCGAAGGCTGAGCGATGTTAGCGTTTGTGTTATCAGATTTATGGTTTATCCAATTTTCTTCGGGGGGATTGTGCACTGGATAGAGTATGTGCTTATGGGTGAAAACGTTGCTCGTAATTTGATTTTGAGATTCCATGTTGGTGATGAGGTCTTTGGTGAAACAATGTTGCCAGAGGAGTTGGAGAGGGCAGACGTGGAATTGACCTCTCTTGCCTTATTGGGGGAATCACTTGCAGTTGCAGCCATCAAATATGATGGAGTTCGTGGTGATGAAAGGTGCGATGTTTGGATGATGGAGGACTATGGTTTGAAAGAACCATGGACTAAGTTGTATAGGATTGATTCAGTAAGATTCCATAGAGTAGTTGGATTTTGGGGGAATGGTGAAGCTCTACTAGAGGTTGATAGGCGTAAGTTGGTTGCTTATAATGCAGATACCAAGGGGATTAAGCAAGTCGAGGTTTTTGGAAATTATAAATCCAAAGCTACATTTTATATGGATAGATATAAAGAAAGTCTCGTCTTGCTCGGAGGATATAACGGAGAATCTGGGGAGGATTTGAGTGCAGGGGCAGAGTTTTGGTGCTATTGAAAGCTGAAAAGCTAGTGGTAAGAGTTGTATTTTTATTGCATGTAACTCTTGATGTTCTAAGTTCTTTGTGTTGAATAATGCTCTCCCTGTTTCTGTGTAAATATGAATTCAATTATGGGTATTGCTGAAATATGACGTAGAAGAAAATGTGTGAAATGGTGAAAGATTAGGAAATCCTTCCCATGGCTTGCATTTAAAGAACATAGAAGTATTGAGCATTCTTAATCATGAAGGATTTTAAGATGAGTTTCTTCAGAAGAAGATTTTTGACCTCAAAATTACCTTCATTTAGGATCAAATTATGTCAACTGATTCCTATTGGATGTTTATTGCAGGTTAATGCTAGACAATTACAGAGTGTGTAGAATGACAATCTTCCATGATTGAGGTGCATTGGAGGGGCTTACTTTAGTTAAGGGAGTATTTATAGTCGAGAAGCGTGGTGAAGAGCGAGTTTAAATTTTTTGTTCCAACTTCGCTTTACCCAGTCTTTATTACCCTTTAATAATCAAGGGTGAAGATGGCGGTCGTCCGATGGTCGAGTGCCCTAGACCGCGGTGTCAATGTTTTTTTAATTTTTATTAATATTAATTTTTTTCTAAACATATATTAATAAAAATATATATTATAAATTTAAAACATAGTTAATAATCATCATAAAATATAACAAGTCAATAAAATGTTAAAAATTACTCCCTTCGTCCATGAAACTTTTTCCCAATTTTTTGTGGACACAGGATTTAATGTAAACTAATATTATATTGAAATGATAGATAAAGTAAGAGAAAAGTAAGAGTATTGTGGGGCCCAAAATTTTATTGTGAGTGTAGGTTGTTTCCAAATAAGGAAATGAGAAAAAGTTTTGTGGACTAACAAAAAAGAAAAGTGGAAAATAATTTGGTGGATAGAAGGAGTATCATAATACGACATTGTCCAACTTTTAAATGAAACACAAAAAGAGCAAAATACATAATTAAACTTTTATTTTTTAATAAATTAGTAAATTATTTTTTATTTTTTTTATTTTTAGTTTGAACTTTTAAGTTAAAATAAAAATTGAAAAAAAAAGTAATAGTCATTTAGGTGGTGTCAAAACGGTCTTCGCTGTGATAAATATGTTAATGGATTTTTCTCGGCGATTTGACCTTGACGTCGGCTGTAAGTACTGCTAAGCGCCTGGACGGTGTCGACGAACCCATTTACATGTATATTAATGGTGCTATGTTTCTTTGTAAGACTTCAAAATTCAAAACAAAACAAAGTGAATCAATAAACATTAGGCAACTCCAATGGAGAATTGCAGTGCAGCTGTGCTTGCAGATGCGGAGAAGGGTACGTGGAAAAAGCACAAAATAGACACGCTTTACACCTAAAATACAAATAACAACATTATAAAAAATTAACACTCAAAATAAAACTCAAAGTTGTTTTTCCTTGTAAATGTACTATACAAATTGTTCCTCTACGCATCTGCCCCATTTTGCATTATCTCGAATCGTGATTTTAACAGCTTTAATTTTGTGTGCACTTGGTGTACCGTACAATTTAAATGTATTTTTAAAAAATTATATCAATTATTATTAAAAAATTACACATATTATTATTAAAAAATATATTTTTAAAAATATAGTTTTTAATAATAATATGCTTAACTTTTTAGTAATAAATTCTAGCACAGGAGGCCAACCTGGGAGTAGGGGTGTTCACAAAATCGAAAAAATAAAAAAATCGAACCGAACCGATGAAATTCGATCCGTTCAGTTCATCCAAAAAAATTCGGTTCTATTTTTGGTCCAAAATTTTAAAAATTCGGTCTATTCGGTTCGGTCCGGTTCTGGATACTCAAAACCGAATAGACAGAAAATATCGAACGGACCAAATTTTAATTAAAAAAATAATATACTAATTATATTATATATATATATTAATTATATGTAATAAAAAAAAATAAAACCTAAGTAATACGCACTATACTACAGTACACATACACAATACACATAGTTAGATTAATGGGAGACAATTCAAAATACTCATTTTCAACTCCAAAAAATTTATTTTACTCACTTCAAATATAAATAACATTTTCTATCCATTTTCAATTTCAAACAATCTTTTTTACCCATATGGCCCACAAACATCATCATCTAGTTATTCCACCCCACTCCACCCTATCCTACCCTACCCCATCCCACCCCACCCCATCCCATCCCATCCCATTTGATATTTATATTATTAAATATTATATTATAATAAATAACAATGAAGTTGTAAAACATATAATTTTAATAAATTAACTAATTATAATATTTTTATCATATTAACTAATTATAATATTTTTATCATATGTGTGATTATTTGAATTTTTTATTTAGATTATTTTAATGTGTAGTGCATATTGATGAATATTATAATATAAAAGTTAAATTTTAATGCAAATTAATGAATACTATAATTTTTTTAAGTATATAAAAATATTTAATTTGTGATGTTTGAAAATATATCTATTAAAATTTAATTAATACGAGAGCATATTATCCACATCAAAATTAAATAAAAATTAAAATCTCTACCGAATTGTCTTAATAAAAATTTAATTATAAACTTTAATTTTTATCAACTGCATATCGAATCAGTGATTAATTAATAAAATTTTTGTACAAAAATACTAATTAAAAAACAAAAAATATTTGAAATAGATTAAAACAACATATGAATGATGGAGTAATAAACAAAATGGTTAGTTAATTTCATATTGGTTCTTCTACTTACTCACATGCACAATTAAATTAATTAAATATTAATTGATAAAATTATAGAATTATAGATAAAAAAAGTTCAATTATATATTGAATAACTTGTACTCTAATATTTATAATACAAAGTCAAACCTAACACCTATAGGATAATGTGGTTATAAGGATAAAGTGGGCCCCAATTTAAAGTTATTAACTTTTTTATACCCATTTTATAAGGTATTTAGGTCTTATATTATGAAGTGAGTACAAAAAAGTTTTTAAGTTAGATGTGGGTAAAATAAATTTTTAGAAGTTCAAAATGAGTATTTTATGGTATTTTCACTAGATTAATTGTAACTAAGAATTAAAAATCAATCCTCAACTCACTCAACTTTAAATTGTGGTGAACTTTATTAAATTAATGTTGCGAATTTTATTGAATTTAATTATATTGTATTTCTTTAATTTATTGGTATTGAATTAAATATAATTGTATTGTATATCTTTAATTTGTGATGAAATATAATTTTTTTTATTTTTAAACTATTTGGATCGAAGAAACTATTCGGTCCGGTTCGATCGAAGAAACTATTCGGTCCGGTTCGGTTCATAGCCTACAAAAATTTGATTTATTCGGTCCAGTTCAAAATTGTACCGAAACGACCGAATGACAACTCCTACCTTGGAGGCCGCACCCCTAAGTACTCATCGTAGAGACATTTTTGTAACATATAACATCTTGAAATATTAGCTCTCGAAATAACTACTAAGATCACAGAACCTATACAATTTTTTTTTTAAAAAAAATTAACAAACTACCTTTTTTTATATCCCATATTAAGTGGCAATACTTCTTATTTTTCCAAAAATAAAAATAAAAAAATGTAGCGAATTTGCGGGAAATCTCAAATGTTCTCATGGACAAAAATTTATATACAAATTTCTACGAATCTAAGATCCGTAGAAATATTCATTTTTATAAATTCGTGGGTCTAAACTGAATCGGGTCGAATTTGAGTATTTTTTTCTAAAAGTCGCGCAGCTTGTAATTTTAGTTTTTACGCTTCCAGATATGTTACAGTTTGGGCAAATGCATGTCACTTTAAGGCAAAATGTGTGTTACAACCAGATTAAATGTTGTTTTCTACACATATTCATTTATTTTTGTAGAAGTAAATATTTTTCATGCAATGTAACACATGTATGTGTTACATTATATATGTAACACATATTTATTTTTAATAAAAATACATTTTATCCTATAGTAACATATATATGCTCATATAATAACACAAATTGAGGAACAAATATATGTTACAATTAGAATAAATATGTATTACAGTAAATTTATGTTACAATTAGAGTAAATTTGTGTTACTGTATGTGTTACAATTAGAGTAAATGTGTGTTACTGCAAATGTATGTTACAATTAAAGTAAATGTGTGTTACAATTAAAATATATGTGTGTAACTGCAAGATCAAATGTGTGTTACTGTATACACAAACATTTATTTATCCTTATAAAAATATATATTATATATTATATAATATATATAAGGTATTAAATGATTTATTAAGTACATGAATAACATATTATTAACATAAATCAACAAAGAGAATAAAAAAATAAATTAAGTAACACATATTTATACTTGCAGAAATATATATTTTCTTTATAGTTACTTGAAAAGTACAAAAAATTAATTTTTTAAGAATTAGTAACGCATATTTTGCCTAATTCTAACACGCATTTGCCCAAATTATAACATTCCTTTGAGCGGAAAAACATATTATTAACATAAATCAACAAAGAGAATAAAAAATAAATTTGTAACACATATTTATACTTACATAACTACATATTTTCTTTATAGTTACTTGAAAAGTACAAAAAATTAATTTTTTAAGAATTAATAACACAGATTTTGCCTAATTGTAACACGCATTTGCCCAAATTGTAATATACCTGGGAGCGAAAAAACCTGGAACTACAAGTTGAGCGAATTTTGAAAAAAAAAAGTCCAAATCTGACCCGACCTGGTTTAGATCCGCAAATTTTTCAAAAATGAATATTTTTACGGTAGAAATTTCTACACAAGTGTTGCACGTTCTCATAAAGTAGAAAAAAATTGAAAATTAGTCTAAAAAGAATAAATGATGGCAAATCGTTAAATAAAAGTCCGGAAATAGTAACAGAAACATTTCGTTTCTGGATGTATACCCATCGAATTCTTCAGTTATTGAAGTGAAGAACTTTACTACATTATCAATTTCTTTTCCTGAGAGCAACAGTAGCACACCATTTGCAAGATTCGATTCGATATAGCTATTCGCTTCCTTAATTGTAATCTGTCGACACGATGTAAGGCGTGAGCCTAATTTAACATCTTGCCACAACGTTCATCATCAATACATTCATACTTAGATGAACAAGGTCAGACAGGAACATCCAATCTAAAGTGAACTCAGCTGACCAAGAAGCGTAGACGACTTGTCTGTTTCTTGCTGAAAAGGTGCAAAATCTGCAGAGGGTAAAAGATGACATAATAACAAGTTGACTCAACAGTATCCAAAGAACAAAATACTCTTGCAATATGAAAAGTCATGTCAAGAGAGAGAGAGAGAGAGATCCATCAAACTCACGTCTTTAGCTTTTGAGATAAAATAAGAATGAAGATACTCCAAGAATAGAGAGGTTGCAGTGCAGTAAAAGAAAAGAGCTTATGAAAAGTAACAGTTCACTTGTGTAGAGATTAAAGAATTACCATCAAGGTGATAAGTTCCTCATTCGCCTTATACTAATTAATATTGCAGCTCGCATATTTCGATGGAGATTCCGAATCAAGTTCATGTGTCATGTACTCACTAGCCTCGATCAAAGAATTCAAATCTCTCCAGAATTTAATAATATGGAGGCTCTCTTCTTCTGTTGATCTCTGCAAAACTATCCTCGAAGCATATCCTTTCTTCTTCATCTCAAGACACAATTCCAAGGGATTATTTGCAGTAAGTGTAACCATATATAACCAACCCTTCCCCGACAAAAGCTTATCCGCAACTGGCAATATCCTATCAATAACACTCCGCCCATTCTCGCCTCCAGCCCAGGCAGAGGCAATCCCGTCTTGTCCAACCTCCTCTTCTGGAGTCGGGATGTAAGGTGGGTTTACAACCATCACGTCTACAGATCCAGCTAAATGCTCCTCTAGTCCTGATGCGATATCTGTATTTACCAGCTCAGCATGACATCCGTGTGCTTCTAGTGTTTCTTGGGTCACTCTCACTGCACGGGGGTTTGTGTCTGTTGCAATATAATACGAACTGATCCCCTCTTTTTTAAGAAGGAGAACAAGGGAAGTAATAACATACCCACTACCACAACCGATTTCCATGCAAATTGATGGACGATGAGCTAATAAGTTAGCTCTATCGGCAAGCAGAGCATCGACTAGTGCGAATGAATCATCACATGGATCGTAAACTTCGGGATCTGAACTCATAAGTTGGATTCTAGCAATTTTTGAAACCATGTCTATAGCTTGTGATCTCCCTGAAACATAGCCAGTCGGATATTTGAAGTTATGCTTTAACAACAGAACCCGTCGAGTTTCTAGACTAAAGTCCTAAAGACTGTGAGAACAGGAAGCATGTTTTAATAAAAATAGAGAAACAAGAAGAAGCAACAAAAAGCATCAAACATTTTATCAGAACTTCAGCGAACACACATGTAAGTTCTAAGTTACGATTAACAAACTGTCATTGTAAATCTGCTAGCAATGTGCACGAAGCAATATCACAATATAAAAAATTTCTGCATGACCAACAGGTCCATCCAGATCCCAAAGACATAATACGTCCTGTGCATTCCACCTGGTGTACACTCCCCCACAAATTCAAACACAATCGCGCACACACTCACACTTACACAATCACCCATGCGGGCATCTGTTCACAAAGGGTGTATGTGATAGCGTGAAGTTGTGGTTGATTCTACACATGGATTCATTATATCCAAAGGCCTGCATATTTGGAGTTGCAGACAATTTGAATCAAACCAAAATCTAAAACCTTAGCAATTAGCATTCAATTTATTTGTGAAAATTTTGAGTATGTACCAAACTTTACAAAATTATTGTGACCGTAAGAGGTAATAAGCACAATGATCCGAGAACTTCAACAGAACAAAACACAAGTGCAACACAATATATTCTAAATTTCCTTCCAAGTATATGAATTGTGCTACAGGTTCCTATCCTATACTACTTGAACCAAAGAACATATCTTCCAGTCTCACTGAACAATAAAGAGTAACGATGTTTTAGAACTTCTATATTTAACCAACCAAGCTACAATTCAAATAAGCAGTAACCCTTTTGCTTTTTGTTTTTTGTCTTTCCTTTTACACATTAGACAGAGCAGTAACAATTGCTGGAGGAAGCTATCGAAAATTGCAACGATTCATTTACCAATCAAATTTGATTTCTTATCTGTTGCTTAAGGTGATTTATTAACTCAGATTATTGCCTATATATATTCATTTACACTCTCATTTGAGGGAATCAACAAGGAAGAGGCTTGCTTATTTTCATTCGAACAAAGGTTCGTCACTCAAACAATTGAAGGATCTCCAAAACAGAAAGTGGAAATTAATCCAATATCAAAAAAATATTTCAGATAGAACCCTCTGTACACAAATCTAGGAATTGCACAACAAAAAAATCACGCGCCACCCTCAAAGCATCACCAACAGAAAATTAAAGACATACCGTTGCTTCTACTTTAGCAGATACAAGATCCTGAACCTTCAACTTCCACGCCCACCGTGCGGCGGCCGCTGCCGCCGCCGCTTTATTGGCACTTTCCCTCCGTCTAGGCTCCTTAAACCTACTAAAATAACAAATTACTTCGATGCATTTGAAAGATAATTAGGGATTACATAAATCCTAACATCCTACTTCAATTTATGAATATATAGAGTCAAATTGAGTGAATACGAAAATCCTAATCCGCACAGCAGAGAGTAGGAGTGAAGTGCGAGAGAGACCTTGAGAATGAGATTAACAAAAATAAAATAAAAATTGAATCGTTTGATTTGCCATGAGCCCGTGACCCGGCGAAAATGGGCCTAACTGTAGATTGGGCCCTGTTACTTTTAAGTTCATATTGGGCTAGATAATAAGGACCGAATATTCTCCCCATGATTAGTAGTTTAACCCGGTTCACTTTACCACCCTATATTTTCTTTTTATTGTAAATAAATTTTACCATTATATAACTTAATTGATTGCAAATTCACCTCACCCTATTTCAAAGAAAAAATTCCGTGCCTCAGTGAACCCGCACTCCGGAGAAGGGAGGGACAAGTGTGCCACCGGAGAAGGGAGGGTTTGAACCCGCGTGCATGCCCTTGTGAATGTCCGCGATAAGTTACAATGGACAAAAGTACACGTTTTGATTTTTGAATAATTTTAATGTGAGTTTCTTATAGGGTGGTGAAGTGAATGGGGGATGAACTACTCAATTATGGGAGGTTGATAATATCCTGGTCAGATAATAATTGCAATGACCAATATATTTCCCCAACTTATTTGAGTGTTCACCCTCATTCACTTTTTATTTTGAAAATAAATTTTAAAACACAAAATTATCCATCCATTAAGTATTTTTGTTAATTAAAAAAAACTCAGTCACCCCCTCTTTAAAACCTAAAATTTGATATATGTCCTTCCACAAATTTTTCAATAATATTTTTTCGAACAAAAATGTTGAACCATTGATGATGAAACGAAGAAAGTCATGACTTTTATCCCGTAATCGAACCACCGTCACCCATAAATCGATACAGCTGTTGGAAGCGGAGAAGTTAGCGACATGATTTGCCGAATTCAATTATTTTTTTAAAAAATTCGTACATATTTGTTCGACACTAATGTTAAAAAAAATTATTGAACATATGTACTTTGTTCGAAATTTTTTTATGAACAAATGCAATTTATTCATAAAAAAATTTCGAACAAATGCTATTTGTTCGACTAAATTGTTCAAACAAATATCATTTATTTGAACAACTAGAGCCGAACAAATGACTCCAGGGATTTATTTGCAATTTTCAATTGATTTTGTCGACAAAATTTTACAAATAATTTTCAATCAATTTTTAATCCCAATATCTATAATAGTAACAACGAAAACTCATCCAAAACTCATTCAAATCATAAATCATTCAAATTCATTCAATACCAAAATCTATTTAAATACCAAAAAAAAGAAACTAAAACCTTTATACATTTCGTTCATCGGCGTGGAAATAGTTTCGAAGTGGGTTATAAAAAATAGCTTTGAAATATAGAGGCTAGCCGACTATTTTTCGGAAGATGATTTTTTTTTATCTCATAATTTATTGAGTATTCATTTTTATTTTAAAAAATTTAACTTTTTAATTTTGGCCCCATAATATTTTGAGTTATCTAATTTTAATTCTATTTTTGCTGTCCGAAAAATAAAAATAACATCGTTTTTTTCATGCGCAACACATGTGTCGATTGAATTTGGTTCTAATTTATTAATAGGGTTAAAATTAATTTCCCACCTGTACTATATCACTTATTTCAGTTTGCAATCTGTACTAATTTTTTTATCTGATTGCAACCTGTACTAATTTTTTTTTATATAATGCTACCTAAAATTAATTTTTGTTCTTTTTTTTTTTTGGCAGTGCTATATTTGTTAAGATTATACTCATTATTCCATATTATTTATTTAATTTATATTATAATTATTAATAATAAAAAATTGATGTTAAAAAAATTAAATTTCTATAGAACGACAATTATTTTGGAACTCGATTTTTAACCCCATGGAAGAAATAAGATTTTTTTACCGCCATCGATTTTTATGTGGTAAAAAATAAATATAAACAAATTATTAATATAGATTGATGAATATAACCTTGAAAAATATAGCACTAACAAGAAAAAAGAATAAAACTTAAGTATAGGTTGCAATTGGTCAATTTTTCATAATAAATGTTGCAATTTGATAAAAAAATTAGTACGAATTATAAATTGAAATAAGTGATATAGTACACGTGACAAATTGATATTAACCCTTATTAATATTATTAGCATTTCAGTGTTATGAAAAAGGATGAATAAAAATGCAAAAGAAAAAATATATTTCACGGTTACGTCGACAGGGTACTAAAAAGCCCAAAACTCGGCAGATCGGCACTTGAGTTGCATAAGAAAATAAACATTGTTTTCATTTTTATGGTGAAAATGAGAATTAGAATTAAACAACGGAAAGACTAAGGAATTATGGAATCAAAATGGAAAAGTTAATTTTTTTTTTTTACCAAAAATGAAAATTATGGACCAATCATTAATTATGTGTGTATGTAGGTAGACAAAGGCGCAGTTATTTGTCTTCAATAGTCAATGTACACGAGAAATAACGCAGGAAGGAAAGTATAGTATTTCTGGAATTATATATGCTGGACAAATTTTTATTTGTTATATTTAAAAAAATTAATATCAATTTGCCACCTGTAATATATCACTTATTTCAATTTGCAACCTATACTTAATTTTTTTATCAAACTGCAACATATATTATGAAAAATTGACCAATTTCAACCTATACTCATATTTTATTCTTTTTTGTTGTCAGTGCTATATTTTTCAATGTTATACTCGTCAATCCATATCAATAATTTATTTATATTTATTTTTTGCCACACAAAAATAATAGACGGCGGTAAAAAAAAAATTATTTTTTCCAAATATCGATTTAAATTATTAATCGAATTCCAATTCTGTTATCGTCGTTCTATAGAAATAAGATTTGTTTTAACATCAATTTTTTTAATTAATAATTATAATATGAATTAAGTAAATGAATAATATGGAATTGAGAGTATAATATTAACAAATATAGCACTGCAAAAAAAAAAAAAAAAAAAAAAAAAAATTTAATTTTAGGTAGCATTTCGTAAATTTTTCATAGTACAAGTTGCATTCTGATAAAAAAAATAGTACATGTTGCAAATTGAAATAAGTGATATAGTACACGTGGAAAATTGATTTTAACCCTATTTAAAATTGGAAATGTACAACGAAAGTAAATTAAGAGAGTATTAAGTGAAGTCACCCCATTAAGGGAATTTCTGCAACTTTTCTCAGTGGTTATGGGACTAATGCTTCTTGGAAAATATTTTGACTAGCTTATTTCAGTTTTGCCCCTCAACTACTACAATTTTGACACTTTTGCTCTGAATTAATGAATCAATGATCAGTCAGCTCATCAACCTCGACACGTGGCTCTACAGGTGGATCCACACATCGAGTAGATAGGTGGCTTTGATACCATGTATGAAAACTTAACTCTACACTTAAAATTCAGATTGTAAGTGGGAGGATTGTCCAGGCATATAAACCCACAAAAAACCACACTCACTGTCGATGTGGGATACCTTAATACAAGACAACAATTTTGGGTATAAAAAGCAGCGAGTCGTAAGCTGATAAGTTAATGATTACAAATTAAACATCATTTGCAAATTAAGGACTATAAGTTATAATTGACTTTAATTTGTGAAACTTAAATTTCTATTTTACGAGCCTTAAATTGAAACAAAAGAAAATATAAAAAAGTCGCACATTTTAAGGTTAAATATAGGTAGGTTATTATATGAAAGACAGGGTTAAACACAAAATTTTACATGTTTAAAGAAACAAAATCTTAAAAAAAAAAATAGCGGTGGAAATCAACATCCTAGGAATGGAGATGAAAATTGAAGCATATGATTAGGAAGAAAAAAATTGAAAGTGTGGGCCATAATACCAAAAACTATCTAATTGGATAATCATAATATAACAGTCTCTTATTCAATGGTTCATGTGAGTACTACATAAAATTGGAAGAATCTGACGATAAAAACTATCTGAAATTAATTCATGTGTTATTATTAAATTAGCAAAAGAATATTACTGCAAGTATAAAAGAGTGCTGTATAGCATAAACTAAGTAACACACGTTTGCTTATGTAACAAAACTCTTTTGTTCATATAATAACAAAATTTAGCAATTTGAAGTTTTTTTTTTTCTTGGTTAAAGCGGTTTTCACCCGCTATGTAAGAATAATATATAATGCTCCCTCCGTCCCGAAACTATTTTCATAGTAGTTTCGGACACGCGAACCAAGAAAAAGTAAATATGTGAATGTAATGTTAAATAATAAAATAAGAAAAAATATATTTTATTGACTTTTGTGAGTGAAAAAAATTTCCTTTTTAGGTGTGTGAAAGAAGAGTTGAGACGTCCAAATAAGGAAAATGTGAAAGTAGTTTTGGGACGGAGGAAGTATATATTATTTTTGTATATTATTAGAGATCTCATTTGCCAATGAACCTTATAAGTGATAATTTAGAGAGCTCATTAACATAAGAGCTCCATAAGCATAGTTATGCAAGCTAAAAAAAAATAGTAGTAATGATATCACAACGGAAGCAAAGATGAGGAAGAAGAATTGTTTGGAGAAACTGCCATGGAAGCGCGGGTACAAAATAAGAAATATATGCAAAAATTGATTTTGGGCCAAAGTAAACCAAATTACATGTATATTATATTTGTGAAATATTGCATATAATTATATACTGTTTAATTTATTATAATTTCTAAAGAAACACGAATAATTTTATGATGTCAAGTGGGAATAAGATAAATTTTAGCCAAAATGTCTAGTTGAATGTACAATTTTTGGTCACAGAAAAACAGTCGATTGATCATGATCAATATAAGACATCAATTTCAAAGAAACAAAATAAATGTTGAAAATTAAATTTAAATATAATACTCTAACAGATGATCATTTATTAATTATATATTCTTTAATTATTGCAAGTTTGAAATTGATTTATTAATGTTTCCTGTAGGTATTTCGTAGGTACAAGAAATAGATTTACTAGTTGAGGAGAGTTATAATATTATATTCATCTTGTTCCATTATTGGACTTTTATAAATTTGACCTTACGTGACAAACAGTCAAGCATACAAATTGGAAAAAAACATTTAAAAACATTTTTTAAATATATATAAATACATATTAGTTAATTTATTATGTGTAGTACTTTTGTCAATTGTTCACATGTATCTAAAAGTAGATCATTGGCATGTTTTGATTTTCCCAGAAATTTAAGATCTTGTCACAATCCTGATATATTACTTTTGAACTGGTCTTGGTTGAAGTGGAATACAATTAATTAAAGTCGTATGTAATTTCATCAATGCCACCTTTTCCATATCTTTTTTAGTTTTCCAAAGTTTTAATCTTCCAAAAAGTATGTCTAAACTGACCCTAATTTACTTTTTATGAGTGGGACGAAGATTCACACTCCTACTACCATTAATGTGCACAAAAGCAATCACAACTAATACCTTGCAAAGTTGCAACCTATGAGTCTTGGTGTCACGCAATAAGGGTTATGATAAATTTATCATGAAATTATTTTAATATATTAAATATTTAGTTAAGTGTATCAAAATATTCGACAGATGTATCAAAGGTTGATGTCAATATATAAACTTTATTGACCCCAGCTTTTAATACACCTGATGAGATTTTTGATACACTTGATTAAATATTTAATATTTTAAAACTTGTTCATGATAAGCTTATCATTAACTATTTTCATATAATACTTAGCCATATAAAAATGGAATTATACCCTTTTAGGGCATTCTCAATAGGGAGACAAATGTGGTGGCAAACACCAATTTGCCATTTAAATGGGATCCAAGGGAGTAGCAAATATGGCAAGTTGTCATATATGAATATAGTGTGACAAATTTGCCACATACTATTTATGGTGGCAATTTTTTTTTAATTTAATTAATTTGATATATATATATATTATGTGATATATTTTCAATTTAATTTATTTTTCATATAACCAATTTAAAATTAGTCTTATTTTTTTGAACTATTTTATAATTTTTTCATAATATTATATTTATATGACATAAAATTAAATATACAAAATATAAACTTTCATCATCTTATTAATAAAAATACAAATTATAACTAGTTGAACATAATTTTTAAAAATTTAAACATAAATATTAAATTATAAATTCAATTACATACAAATAAGATAAAATTAAAAATAAATTTGATTAAAGTAAGAATATTCTAAGAGAATACACCTATTGAGTTAAGATTTGTGTTTAATGGTTGGAGGTGATTTGAGTTTATTTTTTAAATGTAAAATGGAAAAAAAGAGTTGCTTGGATTATGTATTTTGGGATTGGAAGGAGTGGATAGGATTAAGGGTAGTAATGTCAACTAAGGGCAAAAAAGATCTTTTAAAATTTTTAGGGCAAGATAGATCTTTCGGGGTAAGAAAAGGGTATTATTGTGCTTTGTGTCTATATATATGTGTGTGTGTGTGTGTGTGGAGAATGTCTCCCTACATCACCACAAGTCTTATCAACTCAGGGTATATGTGGTTCGTAAGATAAAAATATCTATCTGTCAGAAACATGCATGCTTTTGACGGATAGATACTTTTATCTTACGAACCAAACATACCCTCAGTTACATCTGGTGGACATTAATATACATATATATGTTGTAATTTGATAATTGAAAGCAATAATAAAATAGACACATAATTTGGTAATCCAGTTCGTCACTCAGGACTACGTCTGGGGTGTACCAAGCTAGGAAAAATTTCACTATCAACTGTATCATAATAATCTGAGTACAATGAGATATATATAATAAATAAGATTAGAAACCCGAAAGGCCAATCAGACACTTGGCTCAATAGGTCACTATATCAATAAGCAACACTCCCCCTCGGACATTACGACTTGATCTCCATATCTCACTTAACATTGATAGAGTAATTCAGAGGATAACATTTTCAAAATAAGAAAATAGTACAACCATTGATTTTCGGGATCCAATTCCTCATGATTGTTTTGAAACTAATACTCCCCCTCAAGATAACAACCTTCCAAGTCTACATCTCCCAGTTTTATGAATGTATTTCTCAAAAGTAGATGTACAAAGGAATTTAGTAAAAAAAGCTGCAAGATTGTCACTTGAGCGTACTTTTTGTATTATATTCTCACCACTCTTCTTGAGTTCGTAAGAATAAAATAATTTAAAAAAATGTATTTTGTCAAGTTTCCTTTGTTATAGTTGTTACTCATTTGAGCAAACATTATCTTCATAAATTGCAGTAGGGATTATGTCATTTATATGGATACCACACGAGTCATAAATGTGTTTTACTAATAATATTAACCAAACACATTCTCGTGAGATCTCATATAGAGTTATAATCTCTGAATGATTTTAAGAGGTGGTTACCATAGTTTGTTTAACTTATTTCCATGAGATTGCTGTACCACCATAGAGAAAAACGTAACTAGTTTAAGATTTGACATTATGGGAATCAGACATATAACCAGCATCTGAATGACCTACTATTGTTTTATCTTGGTTTATTTGATAAAATAAACCAAGATCTTGTGAACATTGAAGATATCTCAATATGTGTTTAACATCATTCCAATGTCTTGAATCTTGCAAGTAAATTTACTGCAAAAGCAATATCTGGTGTAGTGCAGTTTACAAGATATAGTAATGCGTCAATCGCGCTAAGATAAGGAACTTCTGGTCCTAATATTTATTCAGTATCTTCTCTAGGTCTGAATGAGTCCTTTTCTACTTTAAGGAAACAGACAACCATTGGTGTGCAAAGTGGATGAGATTTGTCCATATGAAATCTATCCAACATTTTCTTTAAATAGGCTGACTAGTGTATATAAATTCCTTCAGGGAGATGCTCGAACTGCTGATCGAGGCAAATTTTGGTTTTACCCAAGATTTTCAATTCGAATTCAATCTTTAAGATTGAACTAGTTTCTTCAATCTCTTTTCTTGTTCCTATTATATTCAAATCATCAACATACTTTGAGATGATATATACAAAAGTTATTTGATGATTTCTTTATTAATACACAAGGAAAAGATTGATTGTTTATATATTCCTTATTCAGGAGGAATTCTAAGTCGATTGTACCACATTTGACCTGATTGTTTTAAATCATACAATGATCTTTGCAGTTTGTATAATATACTTACTGCGATTTTCATCATTCCTTATTTGGGGTATTTTAATCATCAGGAATTTTCATATAAATATTGGTATGCAATGATCCATATAAATATGCATTTACAAGGTACATCAACTGCATTTTAAAATTAATTTAACTGCTAGGGATATATGACGGAACTTTATTATGTTCATAACATGAGAATATGTTGATCACATTAAAATCAATAATGGGTCCCTGTGAAAAACTCTTAAGCTATTAATCTCGCTTTGTATCTATTTACCTTATTATTTCATTTTATTTCATTTTCGTACAAGTACCCATTTATATCCTTTAGGGATAAAATATTTAGGGGGTATGTACAATAGAACCAAATACTTTTCTTTATTTAACGAGTCTAGCTTTACCACTCTTACTTCTTTCTATTGTATCTAATTAAAGTGTTTCAGGCACCCAATATAGGTACTTGATCAAGATTTTAGAAAGAGCAACAGTGGATACAAATAAGATGTTGACAACAATGATATATTTATCTCATGTATTTTTTTATAAAATTCATATAAACCAGATCCTCATTATTTCCCAAAATATTTTGATTTGACTGTTTCGCAATTCTAATATTTTGATTGCTATGTGCACATGCTTTATTACTAGGATTTTTGTCTTCAGGACAAATCTCTTCAGAAGATTATAAGAGTGACTGAATATTTTATTAGCTTTAATTTACCATGAATTTATATTTTCAGGTAAGAAGGTCCTTTACGCTTCCGGTGTATAGGGGCATCAATATTATTTTATTTTATTAGAACCTCAACTATTTATAGTCACTTCTTTATGATCAGTAATGTATTTATAATGCATCTGACAAATTACTTGCTAATTATTGCAATTTTATTTTTTCTTTGAATTTTCTGTTCAATTTGACTAGTGCTTGAGTCGAAAAATTTGAAGATTTTTTTCTTTTAGAAAAGTTTCTCGGTATTCATTTAATTTTAATTTCTGATCCACCCCTAATACAGCGAAAATGATCTTCATCAGATGTGCAGTCAGCAAATTGGAACATAATTTGAGCCCCTATCAAAGATTCTAGGCATTTCACAATAAGTGGAGATACATAATCAATGTATATACCTAATTTTCTTTGTGTGTCCATTAATGTACGCTTTAGAGATGATATAAGAATATATACTGCACAACTAAAATACTCGCAGATGTGAAATAATTATTATTTTCGACGCACTAGTTACAAAAAAAAGGAGTAATAATGATATGCAGTAGGTTTAATTTGAGTTATAATAGCTACATGTAAAATTACTCAAAAACAAAATTTGAGAACATGGATTCTCTACATAACACGTAATTACTCAAAAGGCACCCGAACTGTGAACATGGATTCTCTTCCGCTATTTTTGGTCAGTAATTTCTACTTACATATTTTGGTTGTATGAATTCCAACCTTTCATTTGAGATTTTGGATATAATTCTTTGATTTCCTCGTCAGTTCTATATAACTAATTAAGAATATTTGCCCATGATTTATGTATTTTTAGTGTAGTATATAAACACGCGAGTTGGTGACAGACTTAGTCTGATACACCTTCTCCAGTTTACTACATACACCAAGAGCAGTCTTCTCCTTGCACACCTCTATCAGAATTCAAGAGCATCAAAACCTTGTCATCATCATCAATCTTTACTCCCAGGTTCTCAAGATTATCAACAGTCTTGTTAAACTCCTCAAGTTGCGCAATTAACTCATTCTCTTCAGTCATCTCGAAGGAAAACAATTTTTTCTTTATGAACAACTTGTTGGTGACACACTTAGTCTGATATACCTTCTCCAGTTTACTCCATACACCAAGGACAGTCTTTTCCTTGCACACCTCTCTCAAAGGCTTATCCCTCAAGCACAGGATAATGGTGCTATGAGCTTTCTCCAAAATCTCTTGTTTCTTGCTTGGATTTTCAGACGAGGAGGAGAGCCATTGGTCATCTGGCTTTAGGGCGTTTCCTAACCCATGATGAGTCAAGAGAGTCTTCTTCTTGATTTTCCACAAACCAAAATCGTTTGCTCCAGTGAATTTTTCAAAATCCAGTTTGATAGATGCCATGATTGATGGATGAATTAGTCGATTCTTTCCACAGACGGCGCCACTTATTAGTGATAGAATCGACCCAAGCTTATGATATTAAAGCTAAAAACCCAAGCTATGAAGAACTCCTTCTTCAGAATATGATGAACACAATCTACATCCATGAGATGTGGTTCCTCTCCTTACTAATCGATGCATAGTATTTACAGAATACAATGCTTCTCACTTTAAATATGTGTGTATCGATCAATGTGTATCTCTCTCTTTAAAAAAATCACTCTAGTTTGAATACACACACATATATATGCATAAACCCTAACTCTTCAACTGAATCTCAAATCTGTAACCAACCAAAGGATTGTATGGTTGCAACCGCTAAGAATAACCGATCAAAGCACAATAGAATTATTCATCCAACGGTTTGAAATAACCAACTATGGCACTAGGATTGAGGTCGCATTCGTTTTCCTCCATTTCATTTAGTTATAGACATTCCGTTCATAACTGCCGATTCAGGATGGTTCAAACAAAGAACTGCTCCGATTAAGTGACTCAGGAAATCGGTGCTTTCAAACTCAGGGGACTGGAGCATCAGGACTCGACTCAGGAAACAGATTCAATTGGATACGACTTGGCTCTGGATACGAAACTCAGCTTCCAGACTCAGGACTCAATACTCAGGATTCTATGTTGTACGGGTGCGATACGATACGAGTTCGGGGATACGATTTTTAAAAAAATTAGGGTGCGATTTGTTAAGGATACGTCTATTTATTTATATTTTATTATATATAATATCTAAAAAATATATTTTTTTATAAAATATTTATTAATCAATTATAAATCAATTAAATTTTTTATCACCTAAAATTTGAGTATATTCAATAATATAATATAATTATGTAAAAGAAAAAAATCAATTTGAGTTACATTAGTTCAATACATAAATCATAGTAGTAAATTCAATCTAAAACGAGTGTCACACTATCCATTTAACTTATACGAAATAATAAAATTCAATTTAAATAATATATTTAATGCTTATAAATATGATTTGTGCAGTGGATTCGAGAATCCGTTAGCTGGATTCGCCACTTGAAAAATCCGACACAAGAATTCAAGAATCATACCCCTTTTAGGGTGCTGGTGCGAATTCAATACTACATTATACTCCCTCCGTCCCAACATTTTCTTCATATGTGGAGTTTCACGCATATTAAGAAAAAGTGAAGTATGTGAGTGTGAAATTAAATACTCCCTCCGTCCACAAAAATTGGACTACCTTGACAATTCACGGTTATTAAGAAAAGTTGATGTTGATGTGTAAAAGTGAGTGTATTAGTATAAGAAAATATTTAATTATTAAAAAAGTACTTGATGTGATGTGTAAAAGTGAATATATGTGTATAAAAAATGAAAAATAATGATTGTAAATTTTCCATTTTAGGTAAGTAGACCATTTATTGTGGACAACCATTTAAGGCAACGTGGACCATTTATCATGGACGGAGGGAGTAATAAAATATAAAAAATGTACTTTATTGACTTTTGTGAGTGTGAGTTGTTTCCTTTTTTGGGGTGTGAAGAAAGAGTTGAGACATGCATATAAGAAAAATATGAAATTTATCTTGGGACAGAGGGAATAATATTTTTAGAAGAATCCGTGTGTCATAGTCAGTATTCAAACTCAACTTTCTTTTAAGCATTACAACATCTATCTTATGCACACACAATCTATCACTGTAAGAAAATAGTGAGTATAATTTTTTCATTACACACAGTAATTCACCTTTTAAAAATGAAATAAATATGAAATTCAATACCGACCACAGTAGTTGTTGCTTGTTGTGGCGTATTGGAAGACGTCACCTTCCCACGAAAGCACACGTAACCCGCTAATAAACCCAAAAAAAAAAAAAAAAAGGTTGTTTAATTTTATTCATTATTAAACTCAATATAATTAATCTAATATATAGATTATATATTAAAATCAATCCGCAGGTACATGTACCCTGGTCTGGATTCAACCTCCACAATAATTTGAGAAATTAAAAAAACCATTAAGTAATATCCAACTTGCGTAATTTCGTCCAACTCTTCCAAACACGTCATTATCCTTGCCACTATCGAACCTAATTAAGAAATATTTGATTCTTTTTTTTTCTTTTTCTGACGAATGAGGAAAACACATGTTTTAGCAGATTTTGTCACCGGACGTAATTCTTTTTATTTTATAACTTAATTATAATTACGAGGAAACAAAAATCTACACAAATAAATTTACAAAGATCGAGCGAATATAATATATAGGATTAGTCTTGAATGCACAAATTATTCGATGCAATTCAAATTTATTTTTTAAAAATTATACAAAATATTACTGAAAAGTTACACATGTTATTACTGAAAAATATATCTTTCATAGTGTAACATTTCAGTAATAACTTGTGCAATTATTTAATAGTAAATTATATAACTTTCAAAAAATACACTTGAGTTTACTGGTGCACATGAAACTTACTTTTATATATATATATATATATATTCATAAATTAACTCAATGATCATTGTTTTTTTTTTTTTTTTTTTAGCAATTCATGCATCCTCAACTATGGGTGTGATTTTCATCGCTCCCTCAAATCATTACATTTTTCATTATGTTGCCATTCCTCTTTTAGATGAGACCTATTGTTTATAAAGACAAAAATTATGCTTTTTTCAAGAAGACAAAAATTATGCACTAAAGCACTAACTAGTCTATTTTATGTTCAAACAAAGAGCTAGCTCAATTAAAATTAAATATTGCATGGGTAAATTTGTAAAATGTACATGGGTAAACATGATATTATATATATATATCCCTCTTAATTCTTTAAACTAAACATGACATAATTTTACTTAATCCTACACAAATCTTAAAAACCAAAATATATTAATCTTGTCTAATCCAATCCTATTTAATCCAATCCCAATAATCTATTAGATTCTGTGAACCAAATATGCCATAATAATTTTATTTAAGTATATAAATTTTAAATCAATAATCTAATTTGACCAAATCTTTAATGAAAAGACAACTTTATATATAAATATATATAATTAATACAAAAATTAACTAAAAATATCATATGATCGGTTCGTCATCATTTACCCACTTGACATATAAGTCGGATCAAATAGGCCATGTCATATTTATTTAGAAATTAATTGGATTAATTTATTTGGTTGAATCCAAAATAATGGATTATATGTCTAAGGAAATTATATAATGGATGCAGATATTTTTCATCGGATTATTGCATTACTTCACCCCTCTTTAATTCACCATCTAAAGTTTCAATTCACTACCCTTAGTTTTCTTAATTTAACTTTTCTTTATTATTTTACAAGTTTATCCCACATTCAAGAAGAAAAAGCATGTGATACATTCTTCCAATGACGTCCATCACCGATCTCCACCACCACCACCACCAACACCACCACCACCATAATTTTTAACGGACGTTCACTATCATTGCAGTATTTTTCAATGAATAAATTTAAGAATATATTAGTTTTAGGGTTTAAATTAGTTTTTATATATTGACTGGTTTTGAATGATTTGTACTTCTGGAATGAGTTTTTATTGTTAATTACTATTATAAATATTGACATTGAAAATCAATTGGAAATAGTTTGCAAAATTTCATCGGACAAAATAGATGAAAAATGCAAAAAAATCATAGGAGACATTTGTTCGACTCTGATTGTTCGAACAAATAACATTTGTTCGAAAATTTTGGTGGATTAAATGCAAAATGTTCAAAAAAAATTTCCGAACAAAGTACAAATGTTCAGAATTATTTTTTGAACATTTTTCATTTATTCAACCAACCAGTGCGGAACAAATCACTACAAAAAAATGCGCGTTTTAGCGACCAAATTAGCTATCGCTTTTTTGTCGCTAATAAAATTTAGTGATTGTTTTAAGTCGGTCGCTAAATTTAGCGAGATTTAACGACCCCCAAAGACGGTCGCAATTTTTAATTTAGCGACCGCAGAAAATGCTCGCAATTTTAAATTTAGCGACCACCTTGTTTAATTTAACGTAAAAAAAAAATGGGCCAAGCTTGTTCTAACCCAAACCCTTGGGCTTGGCGAGGCTCGAACCACTTGGTCAAGGACCCAATATATTAATTATAGTGGAACATTAAGTACATGAGCCTTTCTAGGCTCTGAAAAAATATTGCAATATTTGTGTCTGGGGGGAGTCGAACACGCCACCTCCACTCGGACACTTATTCATTTTTATGCAATTAATTGTATATAACTCCAAATTGAATCACATTTTTTTTAAATTTATCAAATTAATTTCTTTTTGTTTCTAATATATATATATATATATATATATATATACATTCAACAACTTTTTTATTTTATAAATTTAATACTTTATACTACTATTTTTTTTTATTTGTAAGGTTTTTTTCATTTAATTGTATATATATAACTCTAAATTGAGTCACATTTTTTTAAACTCATCAACAGAATTCTTTTTTATTTCTAGTTTGATTATATATATATATATTAACAACTTTTTTTAATTTTATAATTTTAATATTTTACACCACTAAAATATTTTTATTTGTTAAGTATTTTATGCATTTAATTCTATATAACTCCAAATTGAGCCATATTTTTTTAAAATTCATCAAATTAATTTTTTTATTCTAATTTATATATATATATATATATATTTCAACTTCTTTTTTTAATTTTATAAATTTAATATTTTACACCACTATAATATTTTTATTTGTTAGTATTTTATGCATTTATTTGTATATAACTCCAAATTTAGCCACATTTTTTTAAAATTCAAATTCTAACATATATATATATATATTTCCCAATTTTTTTTATTTTATTAATATAATATTTTATACCACTAAAATATTTTTATTTTTTAGTATTTTTTGCATTTAATTGTATATAGCTCAAAATTGAATCATATTTTTTAAAAAATTCATCAAATTAATTCTTTGTGTTTCTAATTTGTTTATATATACTCCAACTATTTTTTTAATTTTATAAATTAACTAATAGAACATAAAAAATAAATTTGAGGTAGAACATAAAATTTACAACATAAAAAATAAATTTATAGAAAATTGAGTAAAAAATTTAGCAAACGCCTAATGTAGTCACTAAACTATACTTTAAATTTAGAGACCGTCAAAGGGGGTCACTAAATTACTTTAAATTTAGAGACCGCCTAAAGCGGTTGCAAAATTATATTTTAAAAAATAATTAATTGGGGTAAAAAATTTAGCGACCACCAGAGTCGGTCGCTAAACTATACTTTAAATTTAAAGACCGCTTATATTTTAAAAAATAATTAATTGGGGTAAAAAATTTAATGACCGCCGGAGTCGTTCGCCAAATTATACTTTAAATTTAGAGGGCGGTCACTAATTACCTTAATTTGATAAAAAAAAATTGCGACTGCCGAATTCGCTCGCTAATTAGTCAAAAGCGGTCGCTAATTATTCAAAATTGATCAATTGTCAAAAGTGGTCGCTAATTATAATTAGCGTCGACCGATTCATAAGCGATCGTTAAAACGCGCATTTTTTGTAGTGATTATGTTCGAATTTTAAAAAAAAGTTCGAAAAACGTACGAAAAAACCATTAATGTGCACATGATGAACTATTATAATCTTGTAGCAAAACTATGTTGACGAAATAAATTTTTTTATAACCTGTTTATTCGATAAAATATGACTAAAGAATTGTGGGGTGAGAACCAATCAAATTATAACTTTTCAAGGGTAAATTGATTTTTTTCAATTGTAAAATATATTTAAAGGTAATTTTGTCTTATAAAATTTATTCTCAAAATGAAAAATAGAAGGGGATATCCTGGTCCTTATATAATTTGTTACATTATAAGAATGAATTAATTAGGTACCAATATTAGAGGATATAAGACATTTGAAATTCATTATAGAAATTCTGTTGCGCATTTGGGTTAAAATTCATCATCTTATACAGATAAAATTAATTATATAACATAAATGCAAATTGTGATATTTTACTCTTCCAAATCTTGCTGAATACCAAAAATCCCAAATTCAACCACCACAAGCGTCGTGCATTGCAAAAAATTATATTATTCATATTTTTTTAATTCGGTAAAAATGAGATCAAAATTAGATAAACTTAAAAAAATATGGGACCAAAATTGAAGAGTCAAAAATTAAAAAAAACAGACACTCAATAAATTATGAAACGTGTATATATATATATATATATCCGAAGAGGAATAATGTAATTGGAACCAAAATGGTCATGATCTAAAACTTCGAGTTTATAGAAATGTAAACTTAATTAATTTATAAGTAAGTCTCTTGTGCACCAATTACACGGTGTAACCCTAGTTCATTTTTAAAAAGTTAAACAGTTTATTACTGAAAAGTGTATTTTTTATAGTTTAACTTTTCAGTAATAAACTGTTTAACTTTTCATTTATAAACTGTTTAATTTTTAAAAAATGAACTTGAGTTGCACCGTATAACTGGTGCATACAATACTAATCCTTAATTTATATAATATTTTAATATTATGGGTTGAGTTGTTTTTATTAGACTTCAAACTCCATTATATAGGGAACGTGGTGTGAGTTAATATAAAAAAAAATCATCTCGTACAAAATCATCAACTTGTAAAGAGGTATAAAATTAACTGGTATATATATATATATATATATATATATATATATATTTATATATTTCAGCTAACCGAGTTGGGTCCGTGGATAACTAATGCGAGGGGACAATGCTCTTAATTGAAAAATACAAGTTGCTAAATGCTAAGTAATGAGTAATACGTATTATCAGGTGAAAAAAAAAAATACATTCTTATTAAAATAAAAAGGGATATCTGATATATATAAAATAGTAATACACGTGGACGGCTGCTGAATTTCGTTTTCACTCATCAATAATTATGAGTATATTCTGAAAGAACAGTATTAATTATCAATTTAAGATAACTGTACTGATAATTATATATCTATTTATTAACTTTAAATAAAAATAAAACGTTATCTTGTTTCCATTTGGAACCCAGCTCACGCAATATTAATATTGTAAATATATATATATATTTTACTTTTTATAGTATTATTAGCTGAATTTGGTGTTATTTGACGGCTTAACCTCACACGTATAAAATAACTAGCTTGTTGATAAAGTAATATATATTCGGATCCAATGCCTGAATTATTAATTAATTAATCTGAATAATACAATATGCATGTAGATCAAATACGAACCAACATATTTTGGATTAATTAAGCATAACAGTCATAACTTAAACTGGATATAGTGTAATCGTCTCTATTTGGCTAAGAGAGAGAGAGAGAGAGAGAGAGAGAGAGAGAGAGAGGACACAACCCTAATAAGGAGTCCTCCCTGCGAACATGATATTTTTAATGATTGAATGATAAGACAATAAATGATCTTGTTATTCAAGATTAAAGAAGTCAAAATATATGCAACTTTATAAAGCTCTAATTAAATGCACAATGATATATTGTTTGACTTAAATTTATATATTTTCACATCCTTTATTATGAGTTTTAAAGTTTGTCGTTATAGTGATAGGATTTTATGTTTCCATTGTATTTGGGATGAAAACTCATGCATTATATATATAGAAAATTAAAAAATAATTTTTAATTGATTCCCTGTAAATAAAAATTATATATACTTCTGTTCAAATATTGCGAACCAATTAATTTACTATATGCAAATGCCACTTATATATATGAATGAAATGTGTATCCTTACAAAGGCTGCCTCGAATATATCTTTGTTGGTTGATAGTTTTGGGCCATTCGTTTCTTTTGATATTCGTTGGTTCACAATATTTACACAGAAAAATATTTTTTTTCTGCACAGAAACATTTTTTTTCATAAAACCAATTTGTAATTAATACTAATTTTGTGAATCATTTGATAATTTTCCTATATTTAAATATGTACTTACTCACGTTTGCATATGACAAGTACTCTTGCGTTGTTGTCTCATCTATTATCACGTTGCCCACATGCCAGTAAAAGTAGCACATTCGTTTTCGGAGTAATTATGTAATAAAGCTTGTAGTAATCTACAAACCCATCACAATATTTCTCTTTTAAAACAAAACATCCCAATCTAGTTGCATTATTAAAATTTATTAATCATTTTCTTGTGATGAACTGATGATGGACTGATTTGGGAGGAAATTTTTTTTTTTTTCATATATACCTTACTGAGTGTTTGCTTTTGATCTTA
Source organism: Prunella vulgaris (assembly GCA_026898435.1). NCBI lineage: Eukaryota > Viridiplantae > Streptophyta > Magnoliopsida > Lamiales > Lamiaceae > Prunella > Prunella vulgaris. Next base: position 160,735 of record JAPKLY010000158.1, on the reverse strand, counting down.
AAAATTTTAATTTTTAGATTTTGATCATGTAATTTTATGGATTAATTGTCCAATTTTGATCTCATTTTCGCCAAAAATGTAAAAATAACATCCTTTTTGCCATGCACTGCACATGCGGTGGTTTAATTTGTAACTTTTTGGCATTCTTGTTGATATTTTATTATTTTTTATTAGTGTTTCAGTGATATAAAATAAATAAATACAACAAAAAAATTATTCGTCAGCCACGTCAGCAAGGACACCAGAAGAGAAAATTACAAAATGGTTCATAAAATTGACACTAATTACAAATGTTGGTTTTGTATAAAAAAAAATGCTTCTGTGTAAGAAAAAATTATACTTCATACAAATTTTGTTGTATACACATGATAGTGTATGCACATGACAATGACAAAAAAAAGAGTGGTCTCTCTCTCCCTATCCCTCTCCCTCTCCCTCTCCATTCTATTTTTTGTTAAAAATTACTAGGAAACTTCTTGTGTTGACCGTGAAACAAGGTATTGTTGAATTTTGTCAGTTTTTAGTCCAACGACACACATATATAAGAGTGAACTAATTAACGTTGTTTTGAGAGATCAAGAAATTAATTAATGGTGAGGGCAGCTCGTTTTGACAGCAATGGAGTGAAGAAAGGTGCTTGGAGCACACAAGAGGACAACTTGTTAAGGTCTCATATCCAGCGATTCGGCCACCCCAACTGGCGATTGCTGCCCTTACATGCCGGTACGTATCTATCCATCTCCAAACTTTAAAACATCGATCTCAACTATGTTATATTTATGTTCCTTAATTTTTGTACAACAAACAAAGCACAAGTTGAAGTTCTCACAGGGATGTTTCAGCAGAGAAATGGTTTTTTTTTTTTTTTTTTTTTTTTAAATTTCAAGAATTAGGAAACTGCGTACGTATTAATTTGTATTATCAGTGGTTCTAACTAGTAATTAGTTTATAAATGGGACTTAGAATGAGTTCCTTAATCATATATATAATTAAGTTCAAGTATGCCTGCATTGAAATCAATTAATTTGATAAAGTCATGAAATTTAATTTCAATGTAGTTATTCCTAGTTTCGTAACAATTCATTTTTATAGTATAGTCAACTTAAAAATAATCAAAGTAAACTATATATATATATATATATATATATATATATATGAGTATAAATTAGCACTACAAAAAAGACGGGTTTTAGAGACCGCCATAGTGACCGCCAAACGGTCGCAAAACATTATTAGCGACCGTTTTTGCGACCGCTTATGGCGGTAGCTAAAACAGTAGTCGCAAACATTTAGCGACCACTTTTTCGAAGGCGGTCGCAAATTAATGACCGCCAAAACGGTCGGAACAGTGGTCGCAAAAATGTCCGGGTATTGACCCGGTTTGGTTTGGTTTATTCTTGCGACCACTCTATTGCGGTCGTTAAATATATTTTAGCGACCGCTAAATGCAGTCGCAAAATATTATAATCATTATAATAATATATTTTATAATAAATTTGCGACCGCTTTGTGCGGTCGCTAAATATTTTGTATATTTATAATAAGAAGTTATATTTCTATTTTGCGACCACTAAATGCGGTCGCTAATTATTATTTTGCGACCGCCTCTAGGCGGTCGCTAAATTATTTACGTAGCAAAAAAATGTGGCCAAGATGGTTCGAGCCCAGCCAAACCACTTGGCCACGGACCCAGCACCTTAACCATATCATCACATATTTTATAAGAGCCTTATTTGGCTCAGAATAAATGTTGTAAACTTTGTGCCCACAAATGGTCGAACTCGCAACCTCTGGGCATCTCAGAGGTCGCTGTTCCACTCGGGCACTTGCTTCTTTTGTTTATTTTTCTGCAACTAATTGTATATAACTCCAAATTAAGTCACGTTTTTTTTAAAATCCATCAAATTAATTCCTTTTTGTCTCTAATTTATTAATGTATATATATTTCAATAAATTTTTTTTAATGTTATAAAATTTATAATTTACATTTCTCTTTTTTTATTTTATTCGACTTTTTGCAATTAATAGTATATAATTCCAAATTGTGTCTCGTTTTTTTTTTAATTCATCAAATTAATCCTTTGATACTTAATATAAATATATATATTTCAACCACAAAAATGTAATGTTATATATTTAATAATTTACAATACCAAAATTTTAATTTGTTCATATTTATTCAATTAATTGTATATAACATCAAATTAGCCACAAATTTTAATATTCTAAATTACTACAATTTGATATCATAAAAAATAATTTTGATGTAAAACATAAAATTTTAAACATTCAAAATATATTAATAAAAAGTTAAAATACTTAATATTCAATTCAAACAAAAAAAATTGTTCAACACATAAATTAATTAGCCGTTAGAATTAAAATCGGGTATCCATTCTTCAAGATCCTCAAGATCCCCACCATCGGCACCCTCATTCCCACGAGAAGACGCACCCACTCCGGGACCACCATCCGTACCAGCACCACGACCCGTATCGGCATCTGCCTCATCATCCGAGTCCTGTGGAAGTGGAATTTTAGTAAGTGCAGAAACTTGAGCCAACTAAGCCTGCATCTTCCTTTCTTTTCTCTCTTGCTTGTTCAACTTGTCCTTCAACTCGCCCACTTCCTGCTGGAGATTGACGTCAGGATGAGCGGACACAGAATATGATGATGATCTCGGGCGGTGCGTCTGACGGGCAATCTTACTGTATCTAACCCCTATTGACTCCGGACAAATCAACATAGAGGCGGTCCTCATCAATAGGGGTAGGTGTAGGGTTCTCCGGAGTAGGTGTCGCTTGGGTCCGAGCCTCATCGAGAGCAGTTTTATACTTGTTCTGAAATTAAACAAAATAAAATATTAACTTTATTTTAATAGAATAATTTAAATATATTTAGTAGTACATTCTAATTAGATACTTACGTGAAGCTCGGTGGTGCGGGCATACGTGGATTGACCAGTCTCATTCACTGGGTGAAGAATGGAAAGAGACTCGAAATGTTTTGGCCTCCGTCCGTGTGCATTCTCCTTTAAGAATTAATTATAATAATATAATTAAATATAATAATTAATTATAAATTAAATATAATAATTAATACTTACAAAAGCGAGCCCGTGCTCGTAGGCGGTCCGGGAGCCACCGCGATGAATGGCGACTCCTTCTCCGTTCGGATTGCTCATCCGATTTTCTCGCGCCTTACGAGCCCTCTCCTGGTGTGCCGGATCAGTCCAGTAAGCCACCAATCTGTCCCAGATCGCCCATCCATCACCGTCTCTCCCCAAATCAACCGTCTTCCCTTCTTCTGTCCATGCTTTCTTCATTTTTTAGACGACTGCTTTCATCCGGCCCTGTGCTAGACTGCACCATAACTCCTCCACCCTAGCGTCGTCTGTCGGATCCCAAAAGCACAATTTTTGCAATTCAAACAATTCCTAAAAATTAATTACTCAAATATTAATAATTAATAAAAATATTAATTATCACACAAATATTAATATTTTTATACCTTAAATTCGTCAAACATCGCTCTCCTCGAGGCCTCAGGTACACGAGTCCACAAGCCAACTCCATAAGGCCAAGTGACCTGCATAATGGACTCCGTGACTCGCTCAGTGACCATGTGCTGAGGAAGCAAGCTAAATAAAAAAAATTATTATAGGTATTATTATATAACAATAAAACAAAATAAAATATTAATTTACTTACTGGCCCTCTCTTATTTCTATATACTCCCGGGTCTCACGTAGAGGGTGTTGCCGCGATGAAGATCCGGCCTCATTAGACTGGGAGGGCGGGGGCATCAGAAACTCGGGAGGTCGAATCGGTGGTAAAGGGAGGGGTCGTGGCCTCCCTCTCCCTCTACCTCTACCTCTACCTCTACCTCTACCTCTCCCTATCCCCTGACCGTCACCCTCAATCTGATCGGGTTGTTCACTCATCTATACCAAATTGTACAATCAACAATTTAACAAATAATACTAACAATATTACTAACAATAATAATACTAATAATATTACTAACAATAATACTAATATTAACAATATAAACAATATTAACAATAATTAACAATAATAATACTAACAATATTAACAATAATACTAATAATAACAACAATAATACTAACAATATCAACAAAAAAATATTACAACAAATCAACAAAACAATATTAACAACAAACCAAACCAATATTAACAATATTAACAACAAATCAATATTAACCAAATACTAACAATATTAACAAATACTAACAAATACTAACAAATATTAACAAATACTCCCTCCGTCCCACAATTGTTTTCACACTTTCCTTTTCCGTCCGTCCCACAATTGTTTTCACACCCTATAAATGGAAACTATTACTTTAACTTTATCCTCACAATCCAACTAATCTCATTATTTTAATAATATAACTTTACACAACACTCTATTTTTCTTAAAAAATGTGTCATCCCAAAGGTGAAAACACCTCTGGGACGGAGGGAGTACTAACAAATACTAACAAATATTAACAAATAATACTAACAATTAAAAAAAATACTAACTGTTTTTCTAAAAAAAAAATACTAACAGTTAAAAAAAAAATTCATTTACCTTTCACCGGAGATTTTGACGGCGGCGGGAGGACGAGGCACGGGCTGACCAGGCGGCGGATGAGGCGGCGGCTGACGAGGCGGCAGGACGAGAAGGCGGCGGACGAGGTTGCGGGACGAGAAGGCGGCGGACGAGGCTGCGGGACGAGGAGGTGGCGGAGGACGAGGCGGTCACACTTTTGTTTAAACGGTCGCAATTCCGACTGTAAATTTATGATTTTTGACCGTAAGTTTACGATTTTCGACGGTGAAATAACTTTTATAATTCTGGTGAAGGAGGTAATAATCTGGTTTTGTTTTAGCGACCGCCTACAGCGGTCGCTAATTACGCGGTAGTGGCCACGTGGCCACTCCTTATAATCAGTCAAATGCGGTGATTTGCGACCGCTAAAAGCGGTCGCTATTCCAGCTTTCGAATTTCAGAACCGCCTTTAACCCCCGCTATTTTTTATTTTGCGACCGCCTATAGCGGTCGCTAACATATATTTTATATTTTGCGACCGCCTACAGCGGTCGCTAACATATATTTTATTTTTTTGGAAATTTGTTATGTTATTGTGTTAACCCTGTTAATTAAATTATAATACTAATATTATGATACTAACTCAACTTATAATATGCACAAGTTATTCTAAAAAATGACAATATCAATTAATTAAACATATATATAAACACATTTGCTTAATTAATCATCCTCGTCATCATCATCATCTTCTTCTGCATCATCATCATCATCTTCCTCGTCATCTTCTTCCTGTTCCTCTTCCTCTTCCTCTTCGTCTTCTCCTTCCTCTTCGTTCTCAAGAATTACCATATCTGGATTTGCAGCCACTAAATCAACTGAAGAATTTATACCTTCTTCCTGAACCACTGTTTCAGCTTCTTGCACTTCAGTTTGGAATGGATCTTCAAATTGAGCAGTTTCTAATGTGGATAAAGTAGGCATTTCCACCAGCGACCTTGCCTTGACCTTTACCACTATTCTTAAGTTCGGTTTGCCTGAAGTCGGATACTTGCAATAATAAACTTGAGATGCTTGTGATGCAAAAATGAAGGGGTCGTATGCAGCTGGATATTTTTTGCTGGTGTTAATATCAACAATCTTATAGTTTGCATCGACTCTCTTCCATTCGTGACCCGGATCAAACCATTCACAGAAGAATAAAACAATTTTTCTCCGTGGCCACCCCGGATATTCAACTTCAACCACCTCTTGCAACACACCATAGTAATTGACCGGTGCTTCGTTGAAGTTTCCACTGGTAACACAAACACCGCTGTTTGAAGTGGCTTTTACTGAAGCATACGCAGCTGTGTGAAATTTAAAACCATTTGCATAGTACCCATTATAACAAGCCACTTCACGTAGTGGTTTTTTTGCTCAAGGCTTCAAGATGTGGATTCTGAATCTGATTCATTTGTCCCTACAAATATTAAAGTATTACAAGATTAATAGCATTAACTTTGTGGCAAATATATAATATGAGGTAGTGACTACATACCATTTTTTGGAACCAAAACATGAATTTGTGGCGAATTGCATCATACACCTCTGCTTCTGTGATGCCTGATAATTGTTGACGAGTTTGCTCACAAAACATCCTTACATATCAGAAACACTAGTATTAAAATACTAACATAACTTCAAAAAATGACTAAAAATATAAAACTCACTGTATGTATGGTTGAACCTCGGGCGTATTCATCAAAACATACGAATGTATTGTCTTTTCTTCCCAGTCACTTCGGAAATACCGTTTGGTCCCCTTACCGAGTGGTCGACCAGCATGTAAGAATACCGACAACATACCATCGAACTCACGAAGAGGATGATCTTCTGCGCGACCATCATAGTTGTGAGGCTCGTTTCTAATCCTCGTTTGAACTTGATCGCCGAAGTAATAAGAACAGAATGTACCAACCTCTTCAGTAAGATAAGCATTAACAATGGATGCTTCAATGTGTGCTGTATTTCCAATATTACGTTTCAAGTTGTGGAGATACCTAAAAATAGTAAATTCAATACTTAATGAACAATAAAATAACATAAAATTAGAAAGAAACAAATAAATAAATAAATTTATACTTACCTCTCAAAAGGGTACATCCACCTATACTGCACTGGACCACCATGTAAAGCTTCATACGGTAAATGGACAGGTAAATGCTCCATCGAGTCAAAGAAACTGGGTGGAAAAAGTTTTTCCTACTTGCACAATATAACAGGGATGTCTCTATCCAAACGCTGTATGTCGTCCACTTTAATCATTGAGGCCGTTAAGTCTCTGAAAAATAGACTCAATTCTGTGATGACACACCATACATTCTTCGGAAGTGAGTACCGAAAGGCAATCGGTAGCAACCGCTGCATAAAAACATGACAGTCTTCCCAGTTTCTGGCTCAAACGACCTACCTATGTTGGACACGTAATTGTCCGGAAACCGCAGTTCCTTCACCCATTTAAATAATTTTTTCTTGTCTTCTCTGGAAATTTGGTAACATGCTTGTGGAAAATCACGTGGTCGTAGACCACTGGACAGACTAGGACGAGAACAGAACTTACTTAACTCTTCTCTGGATTTTTTAGTGTCTTTGGTCTTGCCTTCTGTATTCAAAATCGTTTGGAACAAGTTATCAAACACATTCTTCTCTATATGCATCACATCCAAGTTGTTTCTAATCAATAATTTACTCCAATAAGGCAAGTCCCCAAAGATGCTCTTCTTCTTCCAACCTCCTCGGATCCGTTTATTGTGTTCCATTGCGTGCTCCTCAGTCATTTTCCACAATCCAGTTACTGTAACTTCTCTCAACAACGAATCACCTAGAATAAAATGCGTATTGTTAAACTAAATCTATCAAACTCTTAGAATAATTAAGTACTGGTTAAAATATGAATAATATATAAATACCTGTTCGAACTCATGGCCTTGGACGCTTTACAGGAGGTTTACCCTTTAGAAAATTCTTTTTGTCCCTCCGAAAGGCATGATCATCACGTAGAAACTTCCTGTGGTTGTCGAACCATGATATCTTCTTACTCTTTGGAAGATAAAATGCCTCAGACTCATCCATGCAGTACGGGCACACTAGTCTTCCAGCTGTCGACCACCCAGATAACATAGCATATGCTGGAAAGTCGCTGATGGTCCATAAAACAGCAGCCCGTAACGTGAAGTTCTCCTTTCGGTACACGTTGTACGTCTCTACTCCCAAATGCCACAAATATAACAACTCTTTAATCAACGGCTGAAGGTAGACATCCAGTTTATCCTTCGGGTTGCGAGGACCAGGCACCAACACAGTGAGAAATATGTGTTGAGGCTTCATGCACAACCAAGGGGGTAGATTGTACGGAGTTAACAAAACAGGCCACAAAGAATACTTCTTCCCGTGCATACCGAATGGAGCAAATCCGTATGTGCACAAACCAAGTCTCACATTTCGCTTCTCACTCGCAAAATCTGGGAACTCTCTATCAAGATGTCTCCACGCATTAGAGTCTGCAGGATGACGCATCTCTCCGAAATTCTGATCAGAACACTCCTCAGCATGCCATGTCATGTCTTTTGCAGGGCACTCGACTGATATAACCTCTCTAGACGAGGAGTGATGGGAAGATAATACATCGACTTGAAAGCTGTCTTCTTCCTACGATCAGAGGGTTTGAACCTAGGGTACCGGCACATCCTGCACTGATTAATGCTCACGTCGTTGCCCCAAACAACATGCAACCATTGGTACAACAATCAATCTTCTCAAACGGTAAACCCATATCCTTCAACAGCCTCTTACTTTGATAGAAATTTTCTGGCGCTGTGTTCTCTTTGGGTAGGGCCCGTTTAAACAACTTGGCGAATTGATTGAAGACTTTCTGACTCACTTTGCCTTCAGTTTTGATGGACAACATCTGAGCGTTGAATGACAACTGAGTCTCAGTATCACAACCAGGAAACAATTTTTGATCGACAGATTTGAGCATCTCGAAAAATTTCTTTGAACGTGGATTTGGTTCCTCCTCCATGGCTGTGTGGTGAACACCCAAACCAGACTCATCAATCATCGTATGATACCGTTGGAATTCATCTAGCTCATCCAATGGTGTAGACGGGTCGCAGCTCGAACTACCAATCTCAAATCTCTCACCTCCACAACTACTCAATTGATCATAGAAGGCAATCACTGTTTCCAAATTAAAATTCCACCTGTCTTCGCCATGTCTGGTCCAATTATAATAAAATGGAGCAAAACCGAACCTCACAAGATGAGTTTAACCTCATCTATGCTCAAAAATCTTTTATTACTGCACTTTCTGCCTGAACAAGGGCATCTAATCCGACCACAACTATCCATGCAATTTGGTTTACTACAGGCAAACTTAATAAACTCATAAGGTTTCAGGCAAAATTCATAATTCATATTTCCTTGTATCAAACGAGGCATTCATACATCCAACGATGATCAGGGAGTTCCGTCTGATACAAATAAAAAATGAATCACATATAAATTATTAAAAAATTCGGCAGAGTTTCGACTATAAACAAACATATCAAATTTTTTAAAACAAAAAATCAACTATAATCAATTACAATAATTATTCACATTGTAAATTCTAAAATTTAATGTGTCACATGAAGAACACTTATAAAACATATAATACACAAAATTTAAAATTAAACGGTAAAATTGTAAAAACGTACGGTGAATTAGAAGCAACGAGCACAATATAGTAGTAGACTTCCACAATTGCCACCTACACGTTGAAGCAATGCTCGTTTGAATTTGGGAATTTTTTTGAGGTGTGAGTGGGGTTTTTTCCCCGAAAAAACTGAAGAAAAGAGAAGCTGATTATGTTCCATAATTGCGTTTTAGCGACCGCCATATTATGTGTAGCGACCGGATTAAGCGGTCACAAAATTGTATAATTAAATGGAGCCAACTACCCTAACTGGATACTACTTTAGCGACCGCTTTCGCGGTCGCAAAATTAATATTTTATATTTGCGACCGCGAAAAAGCGGTCGCTAATTTTAAAAAACAAACCGGTTCTTCTTTTAGCGACCACATTTCTGTTTAGCGACCGCCTGTATGCGGTCGCAATGTATTTTACTAATACTTTTGCGACCGCGTATGGCGGTCAGAAGTTTTTTAAATGATTTAGCGACCGCTTGGCGGTCGCAAACATTCCAAAATTAACCAAAGCACCTCGGCGGTCGCAAATACGGTCGCTAAAATTAATATTTGCGACCGCTTTATGGGCGGTCGCTAAAATGCGGTCTCTAAAACCCATTTTTTTTTGTAGTGTAGATGATTCAGATATTAACGATATTTTTTGTCCAGTAACTTTTACTACCCTAAATTCATGCAATTAAATCCTATAATTTTATACATTAATCAATATATATCTTAAACTTTACTATAAAGGCATCGTTTTTTAGTCATTTTTTATCGCTTAACTCACCTTTTTGGAAATTCATATTTTGCAGAAAAAGAAAAAAGTAAATATTGAGTAATGTATAAATATACGGAACTAAAACGATTTTTTTTTTTAATTATTTTGGTCCATTTGCGAAATGAGTAAACGTCATGGGACCAAAAATATTTTACATACTACAAACATTTCTCCAAGATCAAATTAACAATTTTTTAAAATAATTGTTAAAAAATTAATTACAATGACAATATAAAAAATTGGCTGGCATGCAGGGCTGGCGAGATGTGGGAAGAGTTGCAGATTACGTTGGATGAATTATTTGCAACCCGGCCTCAAAAGAGGGAAGATCACCAAACATGAAGAACAACTCATCATCAAGTTGCATAACCAATTTGGTAACAAGTAAGATAATAAATAAATAAACATAAATTCAATAAATTATAATTAATTTTCCTAACCTAATTTTAGGATGTAAATGAATCGATGATCAAATGATCAATTAATTCAAATTATTTACATGCATGCAGATGGTCAACCATTGCTGCAAAGTTGCCCGGACGCGCGGATAACGAGGTCAAGAATCATTGGTACGCCCACATAAACAAACGAAGTAAACGAAATAATGGTGCTACTAAGACAGAAACATCAGAAGAACAGTCATCATCAGAATCGATCAATTATTGTGTAACAAAAGAAAACCCTAAAAATGCCGATGATCATGGAGATCCATGTTCTATTATTGAACCATATCATGATCAAACATGCATGAGCCAACTAAAAACAAATCTACCTTCGTTTGCAGAAGAAGCTGATTTTTTTGATTTTGAATTTTATATGTCGGAATTCCCAGTTTCTTGTGATGATGGAATGATTTATTGGAGTCCAAATAGTGTACAAATCCGAGAGAAGTTATGGTGTAATCAGCCAGTTGAAGAAGACACATTTAACGTTGTACTTTGGTGATACATGCATGCTATAAAAAGATTGTTTTGTTTTGATATATCAATGAGATATATATGTCTTGTTATAAAAGAAAAAATTATATATATTTTTTGTTATTTAATTACTTTTTTAATTAAATATAATACTCACTTATAAGATAATTGATTTTTATTTGATTTACTTAATTTTTTTGTTGATTTGATTAAATATTGAACAAATCAAATTTAAAATTAATTAAATAAATCAAATAAAAAAATAACTCCTAGAAATAGCTAATAATCATTTAGAATTGAAATTTATTTTGTAATAAAAAACTTACTCCCTCCGTCCCGCAGGAATTTACACACTTTCCTTATTTGAATTTTCAGCACAAATTTGCACACTACTAAAAAATGAAGCATTGATTTGTGTACACACTCACAAACTTATACACATATTTATCCATATGTCACTACTTTATATATAAAACACATTTTTCTTAAAAAATGTGCCATCCCGTAGGGTGAAAATTCCTACGGGACGGAGGTAGTATAATTTATCATATTTATAGAACTGAAATGAGGATCAAAATTTAAAAAAAAATTTATAAAATTTAGTTTGTCATATATGAAGAAGATAAAAAAATATTAAAGACTTATTTTGATATATTTAGAGATAACCAAGAAAGATTTGAATTCTAAATATTTATTACTATATGAGCATGTTAAAAAAACTCAAGAACATAATATTTTATAAGATTATTTTATTATTATTAAAAAATAAAAAAATTATTATAAAATTTAGCCACTTTTATAATAATAGATAATTAAAATCAAGACATAATATTTTATAAATTTTATTTTGTTATAATAAAAAATAGTACTCCCTCCGTCCCAAAGAAACTTGCAGACTTTCCTTTTTGGGACATCCACAAGAACTTGCAGATCCGAAAGAGGAAATCCTTTCATAAATTCCACCCTTACCATTTTTACACATTTACACAAAATGTCATTTCTTTTTTATTTTTTGGACCCACATTACACTCAATCTAATTATCTTTTTTACTGTATACATAATATTTTACCAAATTACACTTAAAACACTACTTTTTTTCTATTTTTATTTCACGTTTTTCTTAATATGTGTGTTTCTTCTCCCTTGCAAGTTGCTATGGGACGGACGTAGTATAAGATTTAGTCGATCATAATAATAACAAAAGATGATTAGATCTGAAATAATTATCCCGTGATATTATACTTTACATAATAAAATAAAATATTATAATATTTTTTAATAATATAAACACATTAGTAAGTATGATGATTAAATCCACATATAATATTCATCTACGAATGACTTAAACATAATAAAAATAATGTGATAAATAAATAATAATAAATATGATTAGATGTGCAAATAATCTAAAAAATAATAACAAATTTAGATTAAATATAAAAATAATTGAACTAAAGTTAAGAAAAAATTAATGTTCAATACACTATTTATTATATAAATATTATGTATATCACGATGTTTTATAATATAAAATTATATTAAATCAATCTTATATATCCAATATATTCAATTAATTAACCTTATGTAACATATATATATATATATATATATATATATAATCTTATATAACCTATGTATTCAAATATTAGATTTATAATATACACGTATAGGTATTATAATCTATAAATTTATAATATTAAAATAAATGAAAAATGATTATATCACGATGTTCTTGTATTCTAAAAACTAACCTTCTTTTTATATTTAACAAAATTAATGCACGTTTGATCTATAAAAAGATAAAAAGTAATCAAAAAATATGTACACATGCACAATGCATACATAATATTATGTTATAGAACATCTATTTTTCTAAAATTGTGAATAACTTATGATGTAAAATTAGCGTTTAGAGGATATTCTTAAACATTCTTTTAATCGCCTTTTTAGAATTAGCGTTTCGAGGGATTTAAGAGTGAGCGAGATGGGAAATTGGGGGCTGAATGGTTGGAAGTGGGATTTGAAATGGAGTAGAGAGTTAAGGGGGAGGGATGAGTCTCTTCTTAATGATCTATATGTTCTTCTTAACAGGTGCAATTTACTCCAAAGTGGCGAGGACTATATATTGGAGGTGGAAGCCTTTCACCAGTGGCCCTTTTTACCACTAAGAAAGCTTATTCAAAGCTTGTCGAGTCATATTTGGATTTCGTTCCACGGAGGCAACAAAGATGAATGTATAAAAGATTGTGGAGTAGTTTCTCCCCAAAAAGGATGCAAACAATTGTGAGGAAATTGCTCAAGGAAAGAATGCCGACAAAAGACTTGTTGAGAAAGAGGAAAGTCATTGCCGTGAATGAAGACACCTCTTGTGTTTTTTGTGGTACTTCTGAGGAGGACATCACCCATTTGTTCTTTGAGTGCCATTTTGGATCACACATTTGGTCCAATATCTCTTCGTGGTTTAATCTTACTCCATCTATGTTGCACGAATTCTTAAAAAATTAGAGGTATGCAGTATTGGATACGCGGGGGATACGGGTGTGGGTGCGATTCGCGTTGGATTCGCACTCGATACGCCACATGGCGTATTCGAATATTTTTTAAGGATACGCATATAAGGCATTATTGCAAAATTTTAAAAAATTAGGGATTTTTTTGTAAGATTTTAAAACTCTCCTTAATCACTGCTCAATCAATTCCATTTTACGGAATACATGTATATATAACTTAAATATATAATATATAAATATATCCTATAAAAAAATAGACGTATAAAATTAATTATAGACGTATCCTTGTCGAATATCTTTTATTATATACGTATATAATATCTTTACATCTTTTATTAATTACAGGTTATTATATATAATAAAATTAAATATAAAATACACATATTCTTGCCAAATCGTATCCTACAATTTTGAAAAATGGCGTATCCCCTCACACTACAAAAAACGCAGCGTTTAGCGACCGCCTATGAAGCGGTTGCTAAAAATAACATTAGCGACAACTTTCGTGTTTTGGTAAAGTTTGGAAAAATTGCGACCGCTAGCGGTCGTTAAGTTTATTTTAAATTTTGCAACCTCCGTCAAACGGTCGCAAATTTATTATTTAACAATTAGCGACCTCCTTGTGGCAGCCGCTAACTATTTACTGATAATTGCGACTGCCAAAGCGGTCGCAAAATTTTGAACCGTAGCTGGCAACCCCAAAAAGAAAAACCTGTTCATTTTTAAATATTAGCTCCCGCTTTGTGGCGGTCGCTAAAATGCCATTATAGAACAGATTCTGCCACTTTTCTCTTCAGTTTTTTGGGGAAAAACCCCCAATTCCTCCCTAAAAAATCTCCCAAATTCAAACGATGAACATTGTTTCAACGTGTTGGTGGCAATTGTGGAGGTCTATTATTGTATTGTGCTCGTTGCTTCTAATTCACTGTACGTTTTTACAATTTTAACGTTTAATTTTTTATTTTGTGTATTATATATATTTGATAAGTGTTCTTGTGAATAATTACATTTTAGAATTTATAATATGCATGTATTAGAATTGATAATGTGAATAATTATTGTAATTGATTATAGTTGATTTTTTGTTTAAAAAAATTGGATATGTTTGTTTAAATGTGATGTATTTTAAATTTGTATCAGATGGAACTCCCTGATCGTCGTTGGGTGTATCAAATGCCTCATTTGATACAAGGAAATATGAACTTTGAATTTTGCGAGAAACTTGATGAGTTTATTACGTTTGCCTGTAGTAAACCAAATTGCATGGATAGTTGTGGTCGGATTAGATGTCCTTGTTCAGGCAAAAAGTGCAGTAACAAGAGATTTTTTAGCATAGATGAGGTTAAAACTTATCTTGTGAGGTTCGATTTTGCTCCATTTTATTATAATTTGACCGGACATGGCGAAAGCATGTGAAATTATAATTTGGAAACAGTGATTGCCTTCTGAGATTGGTGGTTCGAGCTGCGACCCGTCTACACCATTGGATGAGCTAGATGAATTCCAATGTTATCATACGATGATTGATGAGTCTTGTTTGGGTGTTCACCATACAGCCATGGAGGAGGAACCAAATCCCGGTTTAAAGAAATTTTTTGAGATGCTCAAATCTGTCGATCAAAAATTGTTTTCTAGTTGTGATACTGAGACTCAGATGTCATTCAATGCTCAGATGTTGTCCATCAAAACTGAAGGCAAAGTGAGTCAGAAAGTGTACAATCAATTCGCAAAGTTGTTCAAACTGGCCCTACCTAAAGAGAACCCAACGCCAAAAAATCTCTATCAAAGTAAGAGGCTGTTGAAGGATATGGGTTTACCGTTTGAGAAGATTGATTATTGTACCAATGGTTGCATGCTGTTTTGGGGCGACGACGAGAGTATTACCGTTTAAAAAATGTGGCTAATTTGGTGTTATATACAATTAATTGAATAATAATGAACAAGTTAAAATTTTGGTATTGTAAATTATTAAATTCATAACATACATTTTTATGTTTGATATATATATATATATATATATTTAAATTAAGAATCAAAGGATTAATTTGATGAATTTAAAAAAAATGAGACACAATTTGAAATTATATACTATTAATTGCACAAAGATGAATAAAAAAAAAGAGTAATGTAAATTATAAAATTTATAACATTAACAAAATCTTATTTAAATATATATACATTAATAAATTAGATACGGAAAGGAATTAATTTGATGCATTTAAAAAAAAAAGTGACTTAATTTGGAGTTATATACAATTATTTGCACAAAAATAAACAAAATGAACAAGTGTCCGAGTGGAACAAGCCACCTCTGAGATGCCCAGAGGTCGCAAGTTCGACTCCTTGCAGGCACGAATTTGCAACATTTATTTTGAGCCAACTAAGGCTCATACATAATATGTGTTGATGTGGTTAAGATGCTGGGTCTGTGGCCTAGTGGTTCGAGCCCAGCCAGCCCTCTAAAGTATAATGAGCGGTCTCTAAATAAAAATATAATGAGACGGTCGTTAAAATATAATGAGATGGTTCGACTCCTTGCAGGCACGAATTTGCTTAAGACGGTCGTTAAAATATAATGAGCGACCGCCTACAGCGGTCGCTAAATAAAAATATAATTTATTATTATAATTAATTAAAATATTTAGCGACCGCCTATAAGTTTGTATTTTGCGACAGTCTAATGCGGTCTCTAAATGTAGTCAGGTTTCATTCTATTTCACATAGCGACAGTTAGCAACGGTCCCAAATTACAAACTTAATGACCGCCTGTAGCGGTCGTTAACAGCTCTCTAAGTTGGAGGTTTACTTAGATAGCTATCTCTTAGAGAGCTCTTATAAGAGCTCTCTAAGTGCAAATCTATATTAGTGAGTTATTCCTCCTTGGATATGGCGGAAAACTGATATGCAGGCTTTTGTGCAGAGGTTGTTAAAGATGAAATTGTGCGTTGCCAGAAGCTGATAAGCCTGGATGAGGCAATGGCCCGACATTTCAGCTTATGCAATAAGTTTCAGGCCTTAGGTTCGCCTAGAGGATCCTGCTGTGCATCTAATTCGGAATTTATTTTGGTTTTAGGTTTGTATTAAGGTATTCCCACTTCGATAGTGAGTATGATCTTAAATGAACTTATAAGTTTGGGGAATTCTCTCACTTATAATCTGAATTTTGAGTGTTGAGTTAGAGCTACATACATGGTACCAGAGTCATCTCTCCACTCGATATATGGAACCATGTGTCGAGCCTGATAAATCTCTCACGTGAGGGAGGGTATTAAGGTATCTCACATCGACAGTGAGTATGGTTTTGGATGGACTTATAAATCTGGTCAATCCTCTCACTTACCGCATGAGTTTTAAGTATTGAATTAAGCCTCTGTAGAATTTGGATTTGGATATAGCTAGTTAAGGATTTGTGATTCATATATGTATAGTATATAAACAATTTGAGTGAAAAATTCCCTATATTAAATTGTTTGTCTGCATGTACAAAAGTTGTGATATACTCCCTCCATCTAATTTTATAAGACCTACTTCATTTTCTATATAGATTTAGAAAAAGTATGTTTATTATATATAAAAATAAATTAGACTATAAATTAATAGTGTAAAAATATTATTTATTTTTAGAAAGAGGACTCATGTTATTAGACAAATTAAAAAAATATATATACCTAGTAAAATGGACAGAAAAAGTAATGCGTAGTTATGAAAGCATATGAAAGCACAAAAATTGCCAAGGGCCCAAGGCATATTGACGCAGCGGGAACGTGTAACACAAGAAGAAGGTTGGGATGAACCCTAATATTTATCAAAACTGACGTTCAACATCCAAGTCAAACAATATAAATACTAGGTCTAATGAGAAAAGCCCATGATAAACCAAAAGGTCCAGAATAATAAAAAAGTCCATGAATATGATAAAATACGCATATAAATATTCTAATCTTCGGTCTCTTCTCCATCATTCCCTCCCCCATCGGAACGATTCGCCCTCGAATCGGGATGGGTCTCTTCTCCATGAAAATGAGGCACCAAGTGTTTGACGTTAAAAATGTCAGAAGTACGCAAGGTTGGGGGTAAGTGTAGGCGATATGCATTTGGATTGATCCTCTCAAGTACCTCCAACGGGCCGATCTTCCTCGAGGTAAGTTTGTTATACTCGTGGGCAGGAAAACGATCCTTGGTGAGGACCGCCCACACTAGATCGCCGACATTAAACTCCACATGACGACGTTTTCTATCAGCATAAGATTTGTAAGTGGCAGTCGTGGATTCCAGCTTGGCTCGGGCAGAAGCATGAACCGCATGAATGTACTCCCAATAATTAGTAACACGGGAATCTATATGAGCACCCGAGGGCAATGTTAAACAATGTGAAATGGGCAGTAGCCGGTGATGCGATTTACCACCGAATTATGTGCGAACTCCGCTTGGGGAAGCTGCATGTCCCATGTTTTCAGATTGTCCCCGACCAAACAACGTAGGAGATTGCCCAAAGAACGGTTGACAACCTCGGTTTGTCCATTCGTTTTTGGGTGATATGCACTACTGAATAACAATTGAGTCCCTGCAAAGTGCCACAAGGAGCGCCAGAAATGTCTGAGAAAGGGCGTATCCCGATCGGATACAATGGAGTCGGGCAAACCATGTAACCGATATACATCATGGAAATACAATTGTGCCACATGAAGGGCATCCGACGTACGCTTGCATGGTATAAAATGGAATATTTTACTGAACCTATCGACGACCACAAAGATAGAATCAAATCCACGTTGCGTACGTGGTAAGCCGAGGATGAAGTCCATGCTCATAGCAAGCCATGGAGCAGCAGAGATAGGTAATGGTTGATACAAACAAGCATTTGTTGCAGTACCTTTGAAGACCTGGCAAGTGTGGCACCTCTCCATGAAATGTGTCACATCACGACGCAAGGATGACCGAACGAAGCAATAGTGCTGTAACAGACCAATAGTGCGGTCGCGACCCACATGACCGGCACCATGGAGCTCACGGATGAGTTGCAGGCGAAGGCTGCAATCCGAGATGCAAAGTCGAACTCCCAGAAAAAGAAAACCCTTCGAGAGGGTGAACTTGGAGGAGGAACCCGCATGCACCTCAATGAGGACCTTTGCAAAGAATGGATCCAATGCATACAAATCAGGAAACATGTCAAAGCCTGGAACAGAAATCCGTTTATCCACCAAGAGGGAAGAGCGGCGACTGAGAGAGTCCGCCACACGATTTAGTGAACCAGCCTTGTGACGAATGACAAAGGTAAATTGTTGTAAGTACGCGGCCCAAGAAGCATGACGGTTGGAAACATTATCTTGGTTGTTCATATATTTAAGGGAGTCATAGTCAGTGACGAGGACAAATTCCTGGTGGAACAGGTAGTGACGCCAATGCCGGATAGCTCTCACGACAGCATATAATTCAACATCATAAGCGCAATAACGAGATAGGCCCGTTAATTTCTCGCTAAAATAAGCAACTGGATGGCCATCTTGGCTGAGTATCGCTCCGATGCCTACCTTGGACACATCACAGTGAAGCTCAAAAGGAACCCCGAAGTCCGGGAGGGCTAGGATGGGGGCTGTTGTTATTTTCTGTTTAATCAGTGAAAAGGCAGCATCCGCAGCAGGGGGCCAAGTGAAGAACTTACCTCGCATACAATCTGTAATAAGTGCCATAATGGAGCTAAAATGGGGTATGAAACACCGATAGAAAGAAGCAAGTCCGTGGAAACTACGAATAGCGGTAATGGTTGTGGGGGTGGGCCAATCCCGAATAACCGCCACCTTAGCATCGTCAACTGCGACACCCGCTGCAGTGATACGAAACCCCAAAAATAGGACAGAATCTGTGAAAAATACACATTTATGTGGGGCAACAAAAAATTTCTCTTGCCGAAGAATGTGAAAGACCTGACGGAGATGGTCCGTACATCCAAGGATTTGCTGTATACCAATATATCATTGAAATAAACGACAACGCAAGTGCCAATCAGAGGCCGAAGCGATTGGTTTATGACAAGCATGAATGTACTCGGGGCGTTGGACAATCCGAAGGGCATAACTAGCCACTCGAATAGTCCTTCTCGAGTTTTGAAGGCCGTTTTCCATTCATCACCAGGGCGGATACGTATCTGGTGATAACCACTGCGTAAATCCAGCTTTGAAAACACAAACGAACCGCTCAATTGATCCAACAAGTCATCGAGACGTGGGATGGGAAACCTGTAGTGCACTATAATTTTATTGATAGCCCTGCTATCGACACACATGCACCAAGTACTATCCTTTTTTTGCGTAAGGAGGGCTGGCACCGCACAAGGACTTAAGCTCTGACGGATAAGACCACGCAGCAAAAGGTCTTCGACCTGGCGACGCAACTCCGCATGCTCAGAAGGGCTCATGCGATAGTGGGGCCGGTTGGGAAGAGGAGCACCAAAGACTAAATCAATTTGGTGTTGTATGTCTCGGAGTGGCGGGAGTTCAGTAGGAAGGTCAGAAGGGAAAACATCACTGAATTCCTGTAACAAAGCCTGAGCAGCCAACGGAGGAGTGGAATCGGGGGAAATATCATGAGCCAACCGATGAAATAGTTTGAAGTGGGTTTAAAAAAATTGTTTTGAAATATAGAGGCTAGCCGACTATTTTTCAGAAGATAAAAAAGTTTTTTGATCTCATAATTTATTGAGTATTCGTCTTTGTTTTTAAATTTTTAACTTTTTAATTTTGATCCCATAATATTTTGAGTTATCTAATTTTAATCCTATTTTCGCTGTTCGAAAAATAAAAATAACACTGTTTTTGTCATGCACAACACATGTGCCGATTGAATGTGGTGTAATTAGTTCTAATTTATTACTTTTACTACGTCATGAAAAAGAATGAATAAAAATGCAAAAGATAAAAAAATTATTTGACAGTCACGTCAACAATGGTACTGGAAAGTCCCTAAACCCGATCGGCATGTGAGTTGCATAATAATAAAAATATTGGTTTTACTTTAAAAAAAAAAATGAGATTAGAATTAGACAATAGAAAGACGAAGGAACTATGAAATCAAAATTGAGAGTTAATTTTTTTTTTGACCAAAAATGAGAATTATGTACCACCCATCATTAATTATATGTATGTAGGTAGACAAAGGCGCAGTTGTTTGTCTTCAATAGTCAATGTACATGAGAAATAACGCATAGTATTTTTGGAATTATATATGCTGGACTAATTTTGATTTATTATATTTAAAATTGGAAATGTACAACGAAAGAGAATTAATTAAGTCAAGTCAGAATTACTACAACTTCTCTCACTGGTTTCCTTCGTTGTGGGACTAATGCTTCTTGGAAAATATTTTGACTAGCTAGCAGATTTCACTTTTGCCCATCAACTACTACTCCATCAGTTCTGTAGAAATTTGCACCATATGAGACGACACATTTAAAATATATATATATATATATATATATATATATAAAAGTAGTGACATATGGATAAATATATGTATAAGTTTATGAGTGTGCACTTATTATTTCATTTCATTTTCGTACAAGTACCTACTTATATTCTTTAGAAATAAAATATTCAGGGGTTACGTATGATAGAACTAAACACTTTTTTTTATTTAGCAAGTCTAGTTTTAGCACACTTGCTTCTTTCTATTGTATCTAATCAAAGTGTTTTGAGCACCAAATTTAGGTACTGGATCCAGATTTTAGAAACAGCAACTGTGGGTACGAATAAGTTGTCGACAACAATGATGTATTTATCTCCTTTATTTATTTATAAAATTCATAAAAACCAAATCCTCATAATTTCCCAATATATTTCAATTTGGGTGTTCCGCAATTCTATTTTGATAGCTATGTGCACGTGCTTTATTATTATGATTTATGTTTTCAGGACAAATATTTTCAGAATATTTCAAGAGTGACTGAATATTTTATTAGCTTTAGTTTGCCATTGATTTATATTTTTCATGTAAGGAGGTCCGCTTCCGGCGAACAGGGGCATTAATGTTATTTTATTTCATTAGAACTCAACTATTTTTAGTTACTTTTTTGTGATTAATAATGCATTTGATAATTTATCTGACAGATGACTTGCTAATTATTCCAAGTTTATTTTTCCTTTGAACTTCCATTTCATTTGACTAGTGCTTGAGCCAAATATTTGAAGATTTTTTTTTCTATTTTAGAAAAATTTCTCGGTATTAATTTAATTTTAATTTCTAATCTCCCCCTAATGTCTAGAAAATAATTTCCATCAAATATGCAGCCAGCGAACCGGAGTATAAATTGATCCCCACTTAAAGGTTATAGCTATTTTATAATAAGTTGAGATACATAACCAATGTATATACCTAGTTAGTTTTATTTGTGTGCCCACATGATATACGCTTTAGAAATGATATAAGAATATATACTGTACAACTAAAATATTCGCATATGAAAAATGATTATTATTTTCAACAAACTAATTACAAAAAAAGAGTAATAATGATAGGATTTGAATTAGAATAATTACATGTAAAATTACTCTAAAATGAAATTTGAAAAACATTGATTCTCTATGCAACACATAATTATTCAAAAGGCAGCCAAATTATGAACAATATGATCAATCCGTCGTACCATTCACGTGATTGAATTCTGACTATAAAAATCATAATAATTACGTGAAATTCAACCGAGCTCGATTTCTTCAGCTGTTGTCAGTCCGTTCTATTTACGTTACAAGACTCGTTCAATTAGTACGATTAACATCTAATCTTATGCACACACAATCTATCACTACGAGAAAATATCAAGTATAATTTATTCATTACACATAGTATTAATTTTACCTTTTAAAAATGAAATTCAAATACTAGTTGTTGCTTGTGGCGTATTGAGAAGACGTCACCTTCCCACGAAAGCAAACATAACTTGCTAATAATTACCAAAAAAAATAGTTATTTAATTTGTTCATTATTAATTAATTCAATATAAGTAATCTAATATATATATATATATATTATATATTAAAATCAATCTGCAGGTACATGTAACCTGGTCTGGATTCAACCTCCACAATAATTTGAGAAATTTTAAAAACCATTAAGTAATATCCAACTTGTTCCAACTCTTCCAAACACGTCATTATCCTTGCCAATATCCAACCTAGGTAAGAAATGGGAAAATGACAAACGTAATTGGTGCAAGTTATAAATATATTTCCCAAACACTAGAATTAATGTTGAAAGAAAACATATAATTCATTGAAAGTTACACGGTGCAACTCAAGTTCATTTTTAAAAGTTACATAAAATACTACTGAAAAGTTACACATGTTAAGTGTATCTTTCATAGTGTAATTTTTCAGTAATAATTTGTGCAACTTTTTAGTAATAAATTGTGTAACTTTTTAAAAATACACTTGAATTGCATGGTGTAACTGATGTACAAAAAACTTACTCATATAATTAATACAAAAATTAACTATAAATATCATATAATCGGTTCGTCATCATTTACCCACTTGACATATGAGTCAGATCAAATAGGCTCAAGTTATATTTATCTAGAAATTAATTGGACTAATTTATTTGGTTGAATCCAAATTTTCGGCTCTACTTATATTTCTAAGGAAATTATATAATTTGTTATATTATGAGAATGATATTAATTAGGTTCCAATATTAGAGGATTTAATTAAAGACATTTGAAATTCATTAAAGAAATTCTGTCGAGTGAGTGTGTCTTCAACAGGTGCATTGCATTCCATGTACTTTTAATTGAGTCTTAATTTTAAAATAAATTTTGATCCGTTCACACTAAAAATTAGACCAGTCAAAATTTAAATTTAAATTGAGTCTAAATCCCAAATGCATCATCTAAAACTTATGAGTTTATAGAAATGTAAAATTAATTAATTTATATATTTTTTTAATATTACAAAATGATCATGATCTAAAACTTATGAATTTATAGAAATGTAAAATTAATTAATTTATATAATTTTTTAATATTAAGAATTTTGTTGGTTTTTATTGAACTGTCAAGAACTTGGGTGTGAGTTAATATTAAAAAAGAATCTCATTTCGTTTAAAGTTACTTCTATATATGTAAAAAAAATTGTATGAACTCGAGTTCATAGTAAACTGGAGTTATCAATTATTAATGTTATTTATATATATATATATATATATATATATATATATATACTAACACTGTTATATATGTATATTCACTATCACTATCATGCATATACACTATTATTGTTACAAAATTAAGTATATTTATATAACGGTGATAATATATATGAATATCAGTGATACTAATTACACTTAAAAATATTATGAGTTTATATAAACTCGAATTTACAAGAGACATACCCTACGTATAATTGCAGCTAAATAAGTTGGGTCCCTGGACAATTAATTAATGCGATCGAGGGGACAATGCTCTTAATAAATTGAAAATTACAAGTTGCTAAATGCTAAGTAATTAATGAGTAATACGTATTATCAGGTGTAATGTCAGATTAAAAAATACATTTTTATTAAAATAAAAATGGATACCTGATATATATAATAGTAATACACGTGGGCGGCTGCTGAATATGTTTCTAATTAATAATAATGAGTATATATATTCTGAAAGAACAGTATTAATTATCAATTTAACATAACTTTACTGATAACTATATATCTATTTATTAACTTTAAATAAAAATAAAACGTTATCTTGTTTCCATTTGGAACCCAGCTCACGCAATATTAATATTGTATATATTAATTATTATTTTTACTTTTTATAGTATTAATTATTAGCCGAATTTGGAGTTATTTGACGGCTTAACCTCACACTTATAAAATAACTAGCTTGTTGATAAAGTAATATATATTCGGATCCAATGCCTGAATTATTAATTAATTAATATTAATAATACAATATGCATGTAGATCAAACACGAACCAAAATTTAAAATGGATATAGCGTAATCGTCTCTATTAGGCAAAAAAAAAAAAAAAAGGGGAAAACCCTAATAACGTGTCCACCCTGGGAATATGATATTTTTAATATCTGTTGTTATCCATTGTAATAAATCATCGGGTGACTTACATATTAGTTCAAAAAAGTAACTATATTTATAATTGGTCACAATATTTGCACAAAAGTGTAATTTTTTTTCTGTACAGAAGTAAAAAAAAATTCTGTACAGAACCAATTTTTAATTTTTGTTAATTTTGTGAACCATTTTGTAATTTTCTCTAAATCTTAAAGGATATATAGTGTTGATGTGACTTATAAATGGATACAACAATTAGATTTAAAATATAAAATTAAAAAATTATAGTAATTTTTATTTAATATTTATATTTGACGTAAATTTTTTTTTTCAATTTATTGTTCAACCAGAAAAAATAAGTTTCAAAGTATGTTTAATACTTACATAAAATTTTTATTTATTTAGAATTACGATTTAAAATATAAAATTTAAAAATTATAATTTTTATTTAATATTCATATTTGACATAATTTTTTTTTTCAATTCATCGTTCAACCAGGAAAAATAAACTTTAAAATATGTTTAGTACTTGCATAAAATTTTATTTATTTATTTATAGTTTGATATATTATACCTAAATATTAATTAAATATAAAAAAATTATTATATTAGTGAAGCTTTAAAAAAAATAAAAATGGATCAGGTCTTGAATTGAGACAAATATATTAAAATTAGATCTTAAATTGAGAGAAAAATCAAAATATAAATCTTAATTTAAGTCACTTCAAAATTAAAATCTTAAATTGAAACTTATCTATTTGTGCCTAAGTATAAAATTCTACCCAAAAATACTTAAACAGTTACAATTGTTCATAACTATATATAATCTTATATATCCAATAAAAATAACCATAAATAATTAAAAATGTACTTACTCACGTGTGCATATGACAATTACTCTTGCATTTTTGTCTCATTGGCAGTATGATCACGTTGCTCACTTGCCAGTAAAAAAAGCAGATTCGTTTTCGGAGTAATTATGTAATCCACCTTAAAGCTTGTAGTAATCTACAAACCCATCTCAATATTTCTCAATTAAAATAAAACATCCCAATCTAGTTACATTATTAAAATTTATTAATTATCTTCTTGTGATGAATTGATGATAGACTAATTTGGGAGAATTTTATTTCATATATAACTTATTGAATGTTGGTTTTTTATCCAAAAATCTTAATTTTAGATTTTGATTATGTAATTCTACGGATATATTGTCCAATTTTTATTTCATTTTCGTCGAAAAAGTGAAAATAACATCATTTTTACCATGCACGACACACACGATGGATGAATTTGCAACTTTTCGACATTCTAGTGTTTCAGTGATGTAGAAATAATAAATTAAATAAATACACAAAAAAATTGTTTGACAGTCACGTCAGAAAGGATACCAGAAAGAAAAATTACAAAGGAGTTCATAAAATTGACACTAATTACAATTTACAAATTGGTTTTATATAGAAAAAAATATGTTTTTGTGCAAGAAAAATTTATATTTCTGTGCAAATATATATTGTAAATCAATTTGTAAATATAGTCATTTTTCAGAACCAATATGCAAAACTCTCATACCAGAAAATCTCAAATTCAATCACGCCGTGCATGACAAAAAATTATGCTATTTTCCCCTTTTCAATAAAAATGAGATCAAAATTGGACAACCTAAAAAATTACAGAATCAAAATCTAATAGCCAAATTTTTTTAGGACCAAAAAATAAACATTTAATAAATTATGGGATAAAATAAAATTTTATGTCCTTGGAGATCAATCCCACCTTTCACCAATAGTATTAATTGAAAACAGATCAAAAATCCATATTAACTAGTACTCCCTCTGTCCCATACGAATTTGCACACTTTCCTTATTCGGATGTCCCACACAAATTTGCACACTACTAAAATAGGAAACATTGATTTACGTGCACACTCACAAACTTATACACATATTTACCCATATGCCACTACTTTATATATAAAATATATTTTCCTTAAAAAATGTGTCGTCCCGTAGGGTGCAAATTCCTATGGAACGGAGGGAGTATAATCTATCGATTTCATAAACTAATTTCACCTTATAAATTTCAAACTTATACATCACTAGCTAGGCCAACTCATGGTTTCACAATTATTTTATCCTTACCTTGAAGCCTTAAATGTATTTCAACGGGTACAAAATTATCCATCTCTCTCTCTCACATTTTTGTTAAAAATTAGGGGTTTTGGTACGATAGTTGGTGTGTTGACCGTGTAACACGGTATTGTTGAATTTTGTCAGTTTTTAGTGGGACGACACACACATATATAAGAGTGAAGCAATTAATGTTGTTTTGAGAGATCAAGAAATTAATTGAAGATATTAATTAATGGTGAGGGCAGCTCGTTTTGACAGCAATGGTGTGAAGAAAGGTGCTTGGAGCACACAAGAGGACTACTTATTAAGGTCTCATATCCAGCGATTTGGCCACCCCAACTGGCGATTGCTCCCCTTACTTGCCGGTATATCTATCTCCAAACTTTAAAACTTCTCAACTATTTGATTTTATGAGGGAGTATATATATATAATGTTCCAGCTGAGAAATAGATTTTTTTTTATATATATAATTTCAAGAATTAGGAAACTATATGAGCATATATATATTAATTTGTATTAATATTAGTGGGACTTAGAATGAGTTCCTTAATCATATATATATAAGTTGTTCTATGCCTGATTTGAAATCAATTAATTCGACTTTCTTAACCATTCATTATTTATAGGATAGTCAACTTAAAAATAACCAAAGTAAACTATATATACATGTATATTTAAAAGATGATTCAGATATTAATTAACAATATTTTTTGTCCAGTAACTTTTACTACCCTAAATTCAATTAAATCCTATAATTCTATACATTACTCAATATATCTTAAAATTTGCTATTATTTTGGTTCATTTGCAAAATAAGTAAGTCATGAGACAAAAAATATTTTACATACTATAAAAGTTTCTCCAAGATCAAACAATTTTTAAATAATTGTTTAAAATTTGCAATGACAATATATAAAATTGGTTGGCATGCAGGGCTGGCGAGATGTGGGAAGAGTTGCAGATTACGTTGGATGAATTATTTGCAACCCGGCCTCAAAAGAGGGAAGATCACCAAACATGAAGAACAACTCATCATCAATTTGCATAAACAATTGGGTAACAAGTAAGAAAATAAATAAATAAATCATAAATTCAATAAATTAGTAAATAATTTTCCTAACCTTTTACGATGTACGTAAATGCATCGATATCAAATGATCAATTTAAATTAGAGTACGTAGGTATAGTGAGAAAATAGTTCATGTTAAACTTATTATATATAAAATTATTTTAAAGTATCAAATATTTGGTCAAGTTATCAAAATATTCATCAGATGCATCAAAAGTCGAGGTTAATAAATTCTATAACAAGTATAACATAATATTATTGACCTCAATTAATTTTGGTACATCTGTTGAGTTTTTTTATACACCTAATTAAAAGTTTGAACCATTTTCATACAAAACTTTGCTTTTAAATTAATTACGTGCATGCAGATGGTCAACCATTGCTGCTAAATTACCCGGACGCACGGACAACGAGATCAAGAATCATTGGCACGCCCACATAAACAAAAGAAGTAAACGAAATAGTGGTGCTACTAAGACAAAAACATCGCGTGAGGAGGAAGAACAATCATCATCAGAATCGATCAATTATTCTGTATTAAAAGAAAACCTTAAAAATGTCGATGATCAAGGAGATCCATGTTCTATTATTGAACCATATGATGATCAAACATGCATGAGCCAACTCAAAACGGAGCTATCTTCGTTGGAAGCTGATTTTTTCAATTTCGAATTATATCGGATTAATGATTATATGTCGGAATTCTCAGATTCTTCAGATGATGGAATGATTTATTGGAGTTCAAATAGTGTAGAAATTCGAGAGAAGTTATGGTGTAATCAGCCAGTTGAAGAAGACACATTTAACGTGGTACTTTGGTGAAACATACCTATAAAAAGATTGGATCTTAATACATCTGTAATTTGGAATGACCTATTGCCCTAGATTAATTAAATTTAATTTGCTCATTAATTTGTTTGGATAAATCCAAAAATATTAAATCTAATATCTCAAATATATATATGTATTCAAAAGATTTAATCAGGTGTATATCTAAATGCTAATAACCCTTGATCATTTTTTCTGGAACAATAAGTTGGGCTCTCTATTTTAAAAAGCGAGTCGGACCGGTCGGACCACTAGTACTCGGACACCCCTCCGGTCCGCTTTTGCAAGTTAGACCGGACATTTGTTAAAGCGGTAAAAATCGGGTCGGATTGATCAATCGGTGGACCAATTGAACCGTTGCTTCGAAAAATTTTGGGTTAATTTTATTTTTCTACACAGTAATGGATTAACTAAGTTGTTATGGGTGCAAAGAAAGTGAAATAAACTCAGATGAGCAAGTACTGCTGATTAACTGAACATTATACTATCAGCTGAGAAAGTCAGCTGATAGGTCTGCTGATGGTTAGTCATCTGATAAGGTCAGCTGAGATCGTTTGAGAAGTCTACGGAAAGTCATCTGGGATATCAGCGGAGTCAGCTGAGGAGGTCAGCTGATGGTAGTCAGCTGAGGTGGTCCGCTGATGGTAGTCAGCTGAGGTGGTCAGCTGAGGTGGTCAGCTGATGGTGGTCAGCTGATGGAGTCTCCTGAGTGGTCAGGATGATCAGTCAAGATTATAGTCAGGATGATTGATCAGGTCAGCTGGTCAGGTCAGGATGAAGGTCTATTGATGATATCAGCTGAGTACTCAGACTCAGCTGAGGACATATCACATCAGCAGACAAGACAAGAAAGGAGCATACTGACTCCAAAGTCAGGAATTAACTCAGGATCAGTTACGAAGTGGTTTAAACTTCCAAATTGGACAACGGGCGATCAGTTTAACAGAATCAAAACTAAAGATCGTTGGACTCTGACAGTTACTCATTTTTGGTTGCAATTGTAGCAGTTTTCTTGTTAGGTGGTTACGATCACTAGCATTAATTAGGGATTTCATTCTCCTATATATACACGCACATATGTATAGAGGAATATGACGATCATATACTTAGAGAATCATCACATCCAAGAAACACTTGTAATCTGTATTTTCTCCATTGATTAGTGAGAGGGGTGCCCTCATCCGTGGACGTAGATCATTTCTGATCGAACCACGTAAATCTTTGTGTTCTTCAATTTTCTTTATTCTAATTGATTTCAAACAATCATTGTTGACTCAACAATTCTGTGGGAAACATGAAGATTGTTGGTGAAATCAACTGCTATGGCTTCTACGAAGATGGAGTTTGAGAAATTCACAGGGGCAAATGATTTTGGTTTGTGGAAGGTGAAGATGAAAGCTCTCCTCACACACCATGGATTATAAAATGCTCTGAAACCAGCGAATCAGTGGCCATCATCATCCGCATCAGAACCTGC
>JAPKLY010000158.1:116374-130685 GCA_026898435.1 Prunella vulgaris | reverse complement strand
TCCAAGAAACACTTGTAATCTGTATTTTCTCCATTGATTAGTGAGAGAGGTGCCCTCATCCGTGGACGTAGATCATTTCTGATCGAACCACGTAAATCTTGGTGTTCTTCAATTTTCTTTATTCTAATTGATTTCAAACAATCATTGTTGACTCAACATAAGTTAATTATATATAATATATATCAAAATATAATTTAATAATAAAATATCTAATATTTTAGTAAAGTTTATTCATAAAATATATAATTTTATAAGAAAATATATATATAAATATTTATAATTAAATATAATGTATTTATGAATATAATGTATTTATGACGTTATACCGGCTCAACCACTTTAAAAATATTGGTTAGTCCCAGTTGAACCCGATCCGACCAAAAATACTAAGATGTCCGGGACAACTTTCGTTTCCGCTTTTAAAACATAGGTTGGGCTCAGTTTTTTTTCCTTTAGGAGGAGGATTTTATCCCTCTTTTTTCAAGTTCACCTTTCTGCTCAGAAATTTCCTCTAACATATACCACTTAGAGAGTTTTTACTATATGGAAGTGAATTTTCCTTAATTACCACAAATCCATTACCAGCATGTTCACTACCTGCAACAGATGCAGAAATTAAATCCCTCGTATCACTATACACACAATAATCTCTTTCTGTCCATGACTAACATCTTCTCCCTTATTCTAGATCGGTCGAGTACCAACACCACCAAATCAAATCTATAACAACCTTGCTCATGGTGGTGCATGGGACGGAGAAATCAATCAGTAGAGAAATTGTATATTTTAAGGCTCCATTTGGATGAATGGATTTGAAAATGAATGAATTTAAAAAAAAAATACATGTAAAGAGGCACATATTTCAAATAGTGAATTGTAAAGAGATGATGTAGAAAGAAAAAAGTAGAAGAAAGATAGAGTTAAAAGAGTGGGGAGGAAGGATTTCACAAATGACATGATTTTTATAAAGATTTAGAATTCCTCCATTTTGAACATAAACTCAAATTTAATTAGTATTCGTAAATTCACCCAACTTACTTAAAAAGAGTGATTATTTGTGTGTGAAATCCACGGATTTCAAAATTTCTCATCCAAACGGAGCCTAAATGAATTTTTGTAGTTTTTTTCTGCAATTATTATGGATTAATCATGATTGAATTGTTGTAAAGTCATGCAGATTTGAGCATATTATAATTTCAACATCTTGGTTAGAAATTTGTAACTATTGTATCCTTGAAAAGGCGAGGTCAAAGTGATGATTGATGAAATATAGGAATTGGTTCTATCACACATATCGGGATCAACTGAGCCCTTTTACAAATAATCTCTCATGGATTTATTGGCGCATTGATGAGCACATAATTTATTGAATGTTCGAATTTGGTCCCAAAAAAATTGACTCTTAGCTAGATTTTGGTTCTATAACTATTTAGGTTGTCCAATTTTATTTCCATTTTTACTGAAAATGTCAAAATGAGGTCATTTTTGCTATGCACGGTGCATATTAATTGTGGTTAAATTTGAGATTTTTGGTACCCTTCCTGACGTGATTTCCAAATAATCTAAAGTTTTTTTTGTTTTTGCATTTTTTTATTTATTACTTTTTTTAATATCATAAAAAATCTAATAAAAATAATAAAATATTAACATGGATGTCGGAAAGTTTTAACAACCACCATTTGCACTGTGCTGTGTATGACAAAAAAATGATGTTGTTTTTACTTTTACGACAAAAATAGGACAAAAATTGGGCAATCCAAAGAGTTACGGGAACAAAATCTTAATATTTAAAATTTTTAAGACTAAAATAATCGGACACTCAATAAGTTATAGGACCAAAAAAAATTCTCCTTGCAGGTAAAAGTGTTGCTAAAAGCCTGGGATTTACTGTATCATTTCTTTGTTTTCCTGATTGTTAATAGTTATCGATGTTAAATAAATTCGAGCTACATGTTTTTTGATTGGATTTTTCATATGGACAGAGAAAGAACACAAGGTATTCCTCCTTGGATATGGTATGTGGGCTTTTGTGCAGAGGTTGTTAAAGATGAAATTGTGCGTTGCCAGAAGCTGATAAGCCTGGATGAGGCAATGGCCCGACATTTCAGCTTATGCAATAAGTTAATTTCAGGCCTTAGGTTCGCCTAGAGGATCCTGCTGTGCATCTAATTCGGAATTTCTTTTGATTTTGGGTTTGTATTAAGGTATTCCACTTCGATATTGAGTATGATCTTAAATTGATTTATAAGTTTGGGGAATTCTGTCACTTGTAATCTGAATTTTGAGTGTTGAGTTAGGGCTACATACAAGGTATTAGAGTCATTTCTCTACTCGATATGTGAAATCACATGTCGAGCCTGATAAATTTCTCACGTGAGGAAGGGAATTAAGGTATTCCACATCGACGATGAATATGATTATGAATGGACTTATAAACCTGGACAATCCTCTCACTTACAACATGAATTTTAAGTATTAAATTAAGCCTCCGTAGAATTTGGATTTGGATATAGCTAGTTAAGGGTTTGTGATTCTAATATGTATAGTATATAATTTGAGTGAAAAAATCCCGTCCAAAAGTTGTGATATACTCTCTCCATCTAATTTTATAAGACCTACTTCATTTTCTATATAGATTTAGAAAAGGTATGTTTATTATATATAAAAATAATTTAGACTATAAATTAATAGTGTAAAAATAGTATTTATTTTTAGAAAAAGGACTCATGTTATTAGACAAATTAAAATAAAAAAATATACCTAGTAAAATGGAGAGAAGAAGTAATGCATAGTTATAAAAGCACAAAAATCGCCAAGGGCCCAAGGCATATCTTTTCCTGCCCAAATTGCTAAATTATCTGCCCATCATATATACAACCAACCCAAGTACTTCTTTAATATAATTAATTTTAGAATTTTTCATATGAAGATAAAATAAAAAAATAAATTGTACATTGTGAATTCACATGAATAATACTTTCTCCATTCTATATAAATTTGCACATTTTTTTACCTGGGTATTCAACAAAAATTTATGCATTATTAAAAAAAAAATCAACTTCCTTGCACATTCACAAAACTTTACACATGTTTATCTATATCTCACTACTTTATTTAAAAAATTATACCAAAACTTTGCACCATGTTTCTTTCAACAAGAACAAAAAAATTATGGGCCGAACTGTTGAAGGTAAACAATGTCAATTAAAGTCAGTGTGTGTTTGGAATGACTCTACTATAACTTTAATTCCCAAAAACTAAAAAATCTACCATAATTCAGCTATTTGAGAACAATGATTTTCATTCCATACTCTTTTCATTCCTTACAATTATTATCAAACAATCCCTTAATTTTGTTGATTGTTTTGTCTCGAATCTATGCACGAAATTGTTATTCAATTATGTTTTCCCAAATTTATGCATGATGTTGATGAAATTCGAATCTGATTTTCTTAAAAAATATATCACCCCTTGAGGTTAAATTCCTTTAAGATGGAAAGAGTATTAATTAAACTTTTTTTAACAATAAATAGTAGTTGTTAATATATATAATTACAAATTAGTTCGTCAAGTTCTCAAATATTCCAAACCAACCTTATATCTCCCTCAAAATAAACTCTGTGTGAGAAAGACCACAATCTCATAAACGCTCTTTTCGGTCAAGTCGCATGTGTTCATAACTTCATAGGAGTTTAAACACTAGTAATATTTTTTATAAAATAATTAATAGTGTCAACCTAATATATTTTAATAAAATACTTAAACAATATTAAGATTACGCGCAAAATGAAAAATAGATGTATATATGGTAAAATTTTCAAATCGAATTCAATATTAAAATATGTGTATAGTCTATTATATCTTTCAATTTATTTAATAGGACAGAATGCAATCTCCAAGTTAAATAATTACTGCGAAAACTTTTGATTTTTCTAATATATCACTCTAAATAAGAAATTTGATAATTTCATCGAATTAAATATAATTTTTTTATTTTAATGATCTAACCAGAGTACCTAATAACTATTGATTTGGATGTCAACAATATATACTGATGTAAAGTTGGGCCCAATTTTGTACTTCATATGAGGCCCGACTTTGAGAAAATCCAGCTTATGCATAAAATTATGGCCCGGTTATATGCACTACCATTTTCTGCAGTACACATATTAAATGACGAGTGCACAAACAAAAAAATTATGGGCCAAAAGTCAGGCTAAATTTTTTAATTTTGTTTATTGTTTTTTCTCGAATCTGTGCACGAAATTGTTGTTCGATTTTGTTTCTCAAATCTAGGCATTATGTTGATGAAATTCAAGTTGATAGATCGTGTCTGATTTTCTGAATTTTAAGACGAATTTCAATTGGAATTTATCGAACAATTGAATTTTAATACATTTTTTTAAATGTGGCCAAATATTCGGAAAAAAAAGTTTCGAAATTTTAACCCTACAACTAATATCACTGAAAATAAATTTAGTATTTTTTTTGAATTGTAACAAATATTTTAGGAAAAAACACCGAATTTTAGCCTCTTTTGGTTAAAATTCTCGTGCTTTTGTTTTTGAATTTTTTTCGAACTTTCGAAGTTGTTTCGAATTTTTTTTTTCGAATTTTCTGCTTATTTTCAAAAATATTTTTTGAATATTGGTACTATTCTAATTTGCTAGTTGCTTTCTTTTTAAGGCAACCGGAGAGATAGATCTATCGCTCCTAATAAAAAAAATTGAACTTAAGTGGAACCACGAGTTAGGAAAAGATTCAAAACGGTGATTGATCCTGAACATTTTCTGACCGCCTAACGCTTAGGCTGCCTTGACGCCACTTAGTCGCTGCTTAGGCGGCTGCCTAATTTTTATTAATTTTTTTTTTATAAAAGTACATATTTAGGGCAGCGTAGGATCACTTAAGGCCTAGGACAGCCTAGAACCGCCAAGAGCCAAAAGTGCCTAGAAATGACGATTTTACATAAAATTGGATCTGCAAGTGGCTGCCTAGTGCTTATGCCGATTTCTGCATCACTAATTGTTAGTACCTTGGTTTAGATTTTGATGTGTGCAAAACAATGTATTTAATTGTTTGAATTGAACTAACACTTGTGCTAAGGAAATTAGTGTTTGAAATATATAGTTGTAAATGAAGTTTACAACTGTATATTTGATCAATCTACAGCTTAGACATGACTCTACAACTGTAAGGTTTCTCTACAGCCGATTTTTTATATTGACAGGACTCTACAGCTGCAAGGTTGAAAGACTCTACAGTTGCAAAGAACTGTTTTAAGAAATGTACAAGTAAAAAATTATTTGAAGATAATGAAGACCCTTTAAGCACTATTAGTGTAGCTCTCAAGCACTCACTAAACTGTACTTAAAGTGGAGGTTTTTCTTTAATTTTGGAAGATAATGAAGATTAGTTACAAGGAGACCAGAATTCTGAAGAAAAGGAAATAGTACAATCAGTACTATCCTGTGTGAAGGATGAGGACAACCTCACACATGCCAATAGAGAGAGAGGAGCCTTATCTGAATTTCAAATTTGAAATTCCCAACGGAGAAGACACTCCACTCAATCTATAAATAGAAGAAGTCCTCAGAGGAAGCAACAACAACAATCCTGAGAATACAAGCATTCAATCTGAGCAAGTCTACAGCCAGCAATATTCTGAGAGAGCTTTACTCGTTTTATTCTTTGTGATTCATAGGATAGTTGGTTAGGATTTTCTTAGAAAGAATCACACCTTTTGTTGTTGTTTCCTCACCTACTTTATATTTCTACTTAGTGTAGATATCTCTTTGTGAGGTTTTGTAAAAACTCTTTGTGAGTTGTTTTCTGAGTGAATAGGGTAGTTTATCTCTTTTTAGAATAAGAATCTGAGTGAACCTAGTTCTAAGGGGGAACTACTTGTATTGATCTTTGTGATCACTTCTTAGTGAATTTGGCACCTGAGTGGTGTAACAGTGGATGTAGGTTATCTTTTTATAGACACTGAACCACTATAAACTTGGTCTATTTACCTTCTGCTATTTATATTCTTGTTCTGCATATTTAATTTCCTTGTTACATTCATCATTGCTTTTGAAACCTGATTGCATAAAACTTTGTGTTCATCACAAGAGAAAAACTGACTCTACAGTTGTAGACTTCTCTAAGTCACTCAGATGTTAAGTTTGTTTACATTGTTTTTCATTAACACTCACTCTATTCCGCTGCACATTAGAGTGTTCTCAATACAATCTTAATTGTGAGAACTCCTCTGATATTTTTTCTACAAGTGATTTACTTTTGCAAGTTGTTTTTGAACTCTGCAGCTGCAGACTTGTTAAGTCCACAGCTGCAACCTTTGTGGTCCTGTTTTAAAACTCTTGTAGACTTACTATGTTCTAAACTTAAAAAAGGCTACTGTAAGGTTCTAGAATCCATCCTTTTGAAAAGTTTGAAAAATCTGATTTTGGACTCAAGGTCTATTCACCCCCCTCTAGACCTTGACCACTTTAAGGGACTAACAAGTGGTATTAGAGCAGTTGGCTTGCCACTGCTTTGATCAGTACCTAGCTAGATCCTTTTTTGTTTTTGAAAAACACACCTGCATACTTGCATGGCTCCCAAATGGTGAAATCCAAATTTCCAATGTCTGCAATCAATGATGAGATGTGGTCTATCATAGAGGATGGCCCTATACCTATTGTGAAGGTCAACACTGCAGCTGATCAGTCAGCTGGATTAGCTCAGATTATCCCCAAACCCAGAAGGGAATGGACTGAGGATGACAAGATAAGATCCAACCTTGACAATGTTGCAAAGAACACTATTTATCATTCACTTGATAAAATTGTGTTTAGCAAGATCAAAAACTGCAAAACTGTAAAAGATATATGGGAAAAGTTGGAAATGATTTGTGAAGGAACTGAACAAATCAAGGAAAACAAACTCATGATAGCAGTTCAAAAGTTTGAGAACTTCAAACTGAAATCTGGTGAAAGTCTTGAAAAGTTTGAATCAAGATTCATTGAGATCCTCAATGATCTAGACTCACTTGGTAAAGAGTACTCACAAAGAGAGATGAACATGAAAGTTCTCAGAGGCTTACCTTCTGAATGGGACATGAAGGTCATTGCTATGAGAGAATCAAAGGATTTATCTAAGATATCCACCTTTGAACTCTTTTCAGACCTCAAAGATTATGAATTTGACATAAACAGAAGAAAAGAACCTGACAGCAGTAAGGTTACAGCTCTAGTAGCTGACAACCCTACAGCTACAAGTTCTTATGATGAAGATTTGGCTCTTTTCATAAAGCAGCTCAAGAAATTTGGCAAATGGACCAAGAAGAAGCAGTTCACACCAAAAGAAGATGGTAAGGTGAAATCTACAGCACCTAACTCAACTTACTTATGCTATAACTGTAGAAAACCAGGACATTACATCAAGTATTGTCCTTATCCCAAAGCTGATAAATATACTGATGAAGAAAAGAGACACAGGAGAGATAGAAAGAAAAAGTTTGACAATGAGAGAAGAGCACTACTTTCTGAGTTTGATAAAAACCAGGAAGACTATCCTTCTTTTTCTCAAAAGTCAACTGCAGATTTAGAAGACTCTGACTCAAGAGACTCAGATGAAGAAGCCCTGATCTGTCTTATGGCTAAAGATGAAGAGGTATGCTCATCATCATCAAGTTATATTACAGATAAGGATTCTTCCAGTGACATGCTTAGTGCAATCCAAAGATTACAAGAGGAAAATGAAGATATTAGAAGAGATAGTCATATTAGAAGAGAATACATGAAAGCTTTGTTAGCTGGAGTGCAAGATGTTGAGAAATAACTCCATATTCTACAAGAACTGAAGGAAGGTTACAGTTGCCTGAAAGAAGGCAATGAAGAACTTTTCAATGAAGCAAGTTGTAGAGCTGCAGATTGTGCTGAATTGAAAGAAACAATCAGAAATTGAGAATTGATGATAGCTGAACTTGAAGAACATAATGCTTATTATCAAAAGAAGCTAGATTGCTTTGGAAAATCATCCAAACAATTGAAGAAGATACTATCTGAGCAAAGGCACTCAAAGGATTTGACTGGAATAGGATATAATCCTTGTGTCTGGATGAAATACCTACAAAAGTCAATTCCAAGACCTGAGAGGAAGTTTATCAAAGAAACAACACTTGAAGAAACTGTAGACTTAACTCTACAGTCAGAAGATTTGAAATTCTTGAATTCATTCAAAGAATTGTCACCAAGAAGACAACAAAAGATCAAGGAGATCATGGATGATTCTGAAGAAGATGTCTCAAATATGTTTCAAAACATAACTTTGAAACAAACTGCAGAATCAAACTTGAAATCAAAAGAAGAAGTCTTTCATAGATTGGATATGGAAAGAAGACTTAACTTTGATAGATTCTGGAATGGAAATATGTCAGATATGTCTCCCTCTTCAAGCACTCAAAGAGGAGGATCAAGCAAGAACTGTAGAATTAACAACTCTACAGCTTCCAAAAAGGCTTGGATTGCAAAGAGTAACACTGGAGGAAATCTAAAGTATTGGATTCCTAAATAACTCACTTTATTTTGCAGGGACATGTTACAACCACAAAAAGAGAGATTTGGTACATAGACAGTGGTTGTGCAAGACATATGACTGGAGACAGAAGTTTGTTACAAAATGTGAAAGATCATAAAGGTCCTAAAGTTGTTTTTGGTGATAATGCCAGTGGAACAGCTAAAGGATCAGGATGTCTACTTAAAGGAAAAGTTCATATCAATGATGTTTACTTGGTAGATGGCTTAAAGCATAACTTGCTTAGTGTGAGTCAATTTTGTGACAAAGGCTACACTGTAGACTTTACACAAGACACTTGCATAGTCAAAGATATTGAATCTCAAACCACTAAACTGACAGGAACTAGAGAAGGAAATGTTTACATTGTGGAGTGGAAATCTGCAGCTGAAACTACCTGCTTTCTAGCTAACAGTTCCAATGAAGTTAGTTGGCTATGGCACAAAAGAATGAATCACATAAACTTCAAAACCATGAATGAACTTGTGAATAACAAACTTGTAAGAGGTTTGCCAAACACTAAGTTCAGGAAGGAACACTTATATGATGCTTGTGTCAAAGGAAAACAAATAAAGAAGACTTTAAAAAATAAAACACACCCCAGTACTTCAAGAACACTTGAATTACTGCATATGAATCTCTTTGGACCCATAGAACCAGTAAGTATAAGTGGGAAGAAGTATACTTTGGTTGTTGTAGATGATTACTCAAGATTTTATTGGACTGTATTTCTAAGAAAGAAGAGTGAGACTCTACAGCGGTTGCCAGAACTGTTATGAAGGATTCAGAACGAAAAGAATCTGAAGATTGTGAAGATCAGATCAGATAGAGGAACAGAATTTACAAATCAAGTTATTGAAGAGTATTGTTCATTATATGGAATTTTACATGAATACTCTGCAGCTAGAACACCACAGCAAAATGGAGTTGCTGAAAGGAAGAATAGAACACTCAAGGAAGCTGCAAGAACAATGATTGTTGAATCAAAATTACCTAAGAAATTTTGGGCAGAAGCAACAAGCAGTGCATGCTATACTCAAAATAGATGCTTGATTGTTAATGATCATAAGAAGACTCCATATGAGCTATGGAAAGGAAGGACTCCAAATATCTCTTATCTACACATTTTTTGATGCAAATGCTTCATACTGAATAATGGGAAAGAATATCTTAAGACTTTTGATTCAAAATCAGATGAAGGTATTTTTCTAGGTTATTCTAATGTTAGCAAAGCATTTAGAGTGTATAACAAGAGATTGATGATTGTGGAAGAGTCACAACATGTTTTTTTTATGAACAACATAGTTCACCTGAAGAAATTATTGAAGACTCTTAGGAGGACAACTCTACAGTTACAAGTCAACAGCAATATGTTGAGATCAAAACTCATGTGGATTTGACCAACAAAGGTTTTGGCACTATAATTGTTGAGTTACCACCTTTAGAGAATATAGAAGATCTAGTCCATGAGAATGTTCAAACAGAAGTAGAGACACCAACAAAAGGACTTGATGAGTCTGCAGTACGTGAATCTACAGCTGTAGAGAACAATGATCAAGGATTAGAACCTGTGTCAGATTTGATTTGGTTGAAAGATCACCCCCCTGAGCATGTAATTGGAAACCCATCAGATGCTGTAAGAACCAGAAAACAAATCCATGAGGCAATGTTTGCTACATTTCTTTCATCTTCAGAACCTACTGATATTCATGAAGCACTGCAAGATGTCAATTGGATTATTGCAATGCAATAAGAATTGAATGGTTTTGAGAGAAATCAAGTATGGGAACTTGTCTCAAGACCTAGAAATCACAAAGTGATTGGAACTAGGTGGGTATTCAAGAACAAACTTGATGAAGATGGAATTGTAACCAGAAATAAAGCAAGGTTAGTAGCTCAAGGCTATTGTCAATCTGAAGGCATAGATTTTGATGAATCATTTGCCCCAGTTGCAAGATTAGAAGCTATAAGAATTTTTCTAGCCTATGCTGCACATATGAACTTTACAGTCTATCAAATGGATGTAAAGAGTGCATTTCTAAATGGTTTACTCTCTGAAGAAGTGTATGTTGAACAACCACCAGGATTTGAGGAATCTACAGCTGAAGATAAGGTTTATAAGCTTAGAAAAGCCCTTTATGGACTTAAGCAAGCACCAAGAGCATGGTATGATACCCTATGTGATCATCTTATCAAATATGGATTCAAAAAATGGTACGGTTGATAAAACCTTATTCAGATTACAACATGGGAATGACATTTTGCTTGTCCAAATCTATGTTGATGACATAATCTTTGGCTCAACCAATGAGGAATTATGCAGAAAATTCTCTAAGCTCATGACTGAGAAATTTGAAATGAGCATGACGGGAAATCTGAATTTCTTTTTGGGATTACAAGTTAAGCAAATGAGAGATGAAATTTTCATCAATCAAGCTAAATATACTCAAGAGCTTATAAAGAGATTTGGAATGGACAGCTCTAGGCCTACCAATATACCTATGACACCTTCTGTGAATCTTGACAAAGATGAGAATGACAAAAGTGTTGATGTAACCAAATATAGGAGATTAATTGGATCATTGCTATACCTTATAACTAGCAGACCTGATATCATGTTTGCAGTAGGTGTATGTGCTAGATTCCAAGTAAATCCTAAGGAATCACACTTGAATGATGTAAAGAAGATCATCAAATATGTCAAATCTGCACAAAATCTAGGATTATGGTATCCTAAAGAAGGAGGAATTGAACTCATTGGGTACACTGACTCAAATTTTGCAGGCTGCAAGATTGATATGAAGAATACTAGTGGGATTTGTCAATTCCTATGTGAAAGGTTGGTGGCATGGCACAGTAAAAAGCATAATTCAATTGCTCTTTCTACAGCTGAGGCAGAATACATTGCTGCTGGAAGTTGTTGTGCACAAATCTTATGGATGCAATATCAATTACAAGACTATGGGATTGATTCAAGAGAAACAACTATATTTTGTGATAATACAAGTGCTATTGCTATTACACAGAATCCAGTTTTACACTCTAGATCAAAACACATAGATGTAAGGCATCATTTCATAAGAGATCATGCTGAAAGAA
Organism: Prunella vulgaris; assembly: GCA_026898435.1. NCBI lineage: Eukaryota > Viridiplantae > Streptophyta > Magnoliopsida > Lamiales > Lamiaceae > Prunella > Prunella vulgaris. The sequence continues at coordinate 119,024 of JAPKLY010000158.1, read as the reverse complement.
AAGATGTGAAATTGACAAAGATTCATACTGATTTGAATCTTGCTGATATTTTCACTAAACCTTTATGTGAATCAAGATTTTCAATCTTGAGAGGTAATTTGGGAATGTTAGAATTGTAAGAAGACTCTGTGAAAATCACTAAATTGCTAAGACAAACCCAGAAAATTGGAAAATCAGTGAAAAGGAAAACTGCAGCTGCAAAGTCATTCAACTGTAGAGTTAAACTCTACAGCTGTAGACTTAGCTCAGAACTGCAAAATTCCTTACCAACTGTATACTTTCAAATTCAAAGATTGTCAACTGCAAACTTAGAGAACTTACAGTACTTTGTACAATTCTGATAATTAAATGGAACACTATATAATTCAAAAACTTTTGTACTAAGCTACATAAATTTTGGATTTATTCAGGCATTTTAATTAATAAAATGTGTGAGTACATGTAATATTTTAAATAGAATTAAATTTTATGTGAGTTAGATTTTGGAGAAACTTAATTATAAGTTTTGGTTCAGAATTTCAAAACTCATAAATTTTAGGTCAAAGACCATTATACCCCTGTTCTTAATGGCTGTTTAAAGAAAGATATTTAAAGGACTTCTCATCCTTTTATATCCTACTTTAACATTTCGAATCCCCTGAAACCTTAAACACTCCCTATCCCCTACTTAAAGAAACCAAGAAACATGACGATGAAAGTTATTTTTGGCGCTTTGTTCGATTTTGATGAAATATTAAAGAAGCATCCCACTGATGCTATGGAGGACGTTGTCAAGCACATAGTGAATCAAGGTGTTCACTACTGCCTAACTCACAACCCAGGAGTTTATGATGACCATATAGTTCACGAGTTCTCCCCGAATGCTGAAGCAAATGTTGAAAGAAAAACGTTGTCAGTAAAGCTGCAAGGAAGGAATGTAAAAATCACAGCTGGTGATATTTGCAAGGCTTTACATTTGAGGATTGGAGGAGATGCTTATGACAACCTCAACTTTATCGATGAAGATGAGAAATACTGGAAAAGATTCACTGCAAACAAGCCATTTCCAAAGAACTGGAAGAGAACGTTCAAGAAGACTGACTTAGCAGTTGAGTACGTTTATCTTTATGAAGCCATTGATAAATGCTTATTATGTAGGACTGGTGCTCATGATACTGGTACTATATTAATGTCGGATTTAATGATAGCATTTGTTAAGGGGGTAAAAGTTGACATTGGAGAGCTTTTATTGAGAAACATTAGTAATGATGTAGTGAAGACAGGAAAGAACAAAGGATTTGGTTTGTTCTTAAATTATATCCTGAAGGAAGTTGGTTTTACTCTGTTTAATGGGCATAAAGGTCAACCCATTATCACTCATAGAATTATTGGAATGGCAAATTTCAAGAGAGGAGCTGTGGATGCTCCTATGGCCCCTGAATCCAAAAGAAGGAAGGTTCTTACTATCATAAGATCACCAAAAGAACCAGAGAAGAAGAAGAAGAGTGTAAGAAGAAAGCTCTTAGTGGATGAACCTACTTATTCAGAAGATGAGATTGATAGAGAGAGGAGACAAAAGAAACATCACTCAAAGAAAGCTACAGAAGCTGAAACTGACAAGTCTACAGCTGTAGACTTGCCAATTGTACAGTCTAAGGTACAAGCTACTGAGGAACAATTTGAAGCTGAAGTTCCTGAACCTGAAACTGAACAACTCCCTGTTGTTCCAGTTGAGAGGGCTGAGGAATTTGAAGAAGAAAGGTATAAATTTGAAGATTGGAAGCTAGTGAGAGAAGAGCTTGAGAAATTGACAGCTGAGGAAAGAAACTTGTTCCAGTGGGTTGTTGACTGGACAAGTTGCAGTGATATTAATGAATTGATGAAGCCAAATTTCCTTGAAGATTTTATTGCCAACAAAAGAAGGAAAGACAAAGGTAAAGGAAAGCAGATTATCACTGAAGAACCTGCAAGGCAGAAAATCACCAAATCTGCAACTGAAGCTTTGAGATTGGCTCTCATGATTGAAAAAGATCCAGAGGCTCAATATAATGTTGATTATGATGTTGAGAGCACAGAAAGCGATGAAGAACTACCACAGAAGATTGGTGAAGGTAGTACTTAAATTGTTGAAACTGAAGGCTTGGCTATTCTTGCAAAGGAAGCCATTCTGATGGAATCTGCAGGAGCTAGTGCTGCAAATCCAGTTGTTGTTGAAGAAGAGAATCCTGCTGAGGATCAATCTGAAAAGGAGAAGGAGACAAGAAAAGATGCTTCTCCATGCAAAGAACCTGAAGATAAGCCTGATAATGATGATGATGATGATGATGATGATGATGGCAATGATGATGCACCAATGGGTGGTGCTCAAGCTTATTTTCCAACTGAAGCTCAAGCTAAGACTGTGGAAACTGAAGTTCAAGCTTCTGAAAATGTTCAAGTTGATGAGAGAGTTGTAGATGAGACATCCAATGAGATTGATAAAGACTTAGTTTTTTTTTTTTTTTTATTATTGCATATTCTGTTTTTAGTTACAAAAATAATGTGATTTTCAGGGTTATATTGAAAGTAAGCAAAATCGTGAATGGCGTTCGCGATTAAAAGGAACTTAAACAGTAGACCATTATTCCGTTAGAGATGTTAGATGACATGTGGAAACGTGACTCATGTTCAC
>JAPKLY010000158.1:51944-115434 GCA_026898435.1 Prunella vulgaris | reverse complement strand
AAAAGAGAGATTTGGTACATAGACAGTGGTTGTGCAAGACATATGACTGGAGACAGAAGTTTGTTACAAAATGTGAAAGATCATAAAGGTCCTAAAGTTGTTTTTGGTGATAATGCCAGTGGAACAGCTAAAGGATCAGGATGTCTACTTAAAGGAAAAGTTCAGATCAATGATGTTTACTTGGTAGATGGCTTAAAGCATAACTTGCTTAGTGTGAGTCAATTTTGTGACAAAGGCTACACTGTAGACTTTACACAAGACACTTGCATAGTCAAAGATATTGAATCTCAAACCACTAAACTAACAGGAACTAGAAAAGGAAATGTTTACATTGTGGAGTGGAACTCTGCAGCTGAAACTACCTGCTTTCTAGCTAACAGTTCCAATGAAGTTAGTTGGCTATGGCACAAAAGAATGAATCACATAAACTTCAAAACCATGAATGAACTTGTGAATAACAAACTTGTAAGAGGTTTGCCAAACACTAAGTTCAGGAAGGAACACTTATGTGATGCTTGTGTCAAAGAAAAACAAATAAAGAAGACTTTCAAAAATAAAACACACCCCAGTACTTCAAGAACACTTGAATTACTGCATATGAATCTCTTTGGACCCATAGAACCAGTAAGTATAAGTGGGAAGAAGTATACTTTGGTTGTTGTAGATGATTACTCAAGATTTTATTGGACTGTATTTCTAAGAAAGAAGAGTGAGACTCTACAGCGGTTGCCAGAACTGTTATGAAGGATTCAGAACGAAAAGAATCTGAAGATTGTGAAGATCAGATCAGATAGAGGAACAGAATTTACAAATCAAGTTATTGAAGAGTATTGTTCATTATATGGAATTTTACATGAATACTCTGCAGCTAGAACACCACAGCAAAATGGAGTTGCTGAAAGGAAGAATAGAACACTCAAGGAAGCTGCAAGAACAATGATTGTTGAATCAAAATTACCTAAGAAATTTTGGGCAGAAGCAACAAGCAGTGCATGCTATACTCAAAATAGATGCTTGATTGTTAATGATCATAAGAAGACTCCATATGAGCTATGGAAAGGAAGGACTCCAAATATCTCTTATCTACACATTTTTTGATGCAAATGCTTCATACTGAATAATGGGAAAGAATATCTTAAGACTTTTGATTCAAAATCAGATGAAGGTATTTTTCTAGGTTATTCTAATGTTAGCAAAGCATTTAGAGTGTATAACAAGAGATTGATGATTGTGGAAGAGTCACAACATGTTTTTTTTATGAACAACATAGTTCACCTGAAGAAATTATTGAAGACTCTTAGGAGGACAACTCTACAGTTACAAGTCAACAGCAATATGTTGAGATCAAAACTCATGTGGATTTGACCAACAAAGGTTTTGGCACTATAATTGTTGAGTTACCACCTTTAGAGAATATAGAAGATCTAGTCCATGAGAATGTTCAAACAGAAGTAGAGACACCAACAAAAGGACTTGATGAGTCTGCAGTAGGTGAATCTACAGCTGTAGAGAACAATGATCAAGGATTAGAACCTGTGTCAGATTTGATTTGGTTGAAAGATCACCCCCCTGAGCATGTAATTGGAAACCCATCAGATGCTGTAAGAACCAGAAAATAAATCCATGAGGCAATGTTTGCTACATTTCTTTCATCTTCAGAACCTACTGATATTCATGAAGCACTGCAAGATGTCAATTGGATTATTGCAATGCAAGAAGAATTGAATGGTTTTGAGAGAAATCAAGTATGGGAACTTGTCTCAAGACCTAGAAATCACAAAGTGATTGGAACTAGGTGGGTATTCAAGAACAAACTTGATGAAGATGGAATTGTAACCAGAAATAAAGCAAGGTTAGTAGCTCAAGGCTATTGTCAATCTGAAGGCATAGATTTTGATGAATCATTTGCCCCAGTTGCAAGATTAGAAGCTATAAGAATTTTTCTACCTATGCTGCACATATGAACTTTACAGTCTATCAAATGGATGTAAAGAGTGCATTTCTAAATGGTTTACTCTCTGAAGAAGTGTATGTTGAACAACCACCAGGATTTGAGGAATCTACAGCTGAAGATAAGGTTTATAAGCTTAGAAAAGCCCTTTATGGACTTAAGCAAGCACCAAGAGCATGGTATGATACCCTATGTGATCATCTTATCAAATATGGATTCAAAAAATGGTACGGTTGATAAAACCTTATTCAGATTACAACATGGGAATGACATTTTGCTTGTCCAAATCTATGTTGATGACATAATCTTTGGCTCAACCAATGAGGAATTATGCAGAAAATTCTCTAAGCTCATGACTGAGAAATTTGAAATGAGCATGACGGGAAATCTGAATTTCTTTTTGGGATTACAAGTTAAGCAAATGAGAGATGAAATTTTCATCAATCAAGCTAAATATACTCAAGAGCTTATAAAGAGATTTGGAATGGACAGCTCTAGGCCTACCAATATACCTATGACACCTTCTGTGAATCTTGACAAAGATGAGAATGACAAAAGTGTTGATGTAACCAAATATAGGAGATTAATTGGATCATTGCTATACCTTATAGCTAGCAGACCTGATATCATGTTTGCAGTAGGTGTATGTGCTAGATTCCAAGTAAATCCTAAGGAATCACACTTGAATGCTGTAAAGAAGATCATCAAATATGTCAAATCTGCACAAAATCTAGGATTATGGTATCCTAAAGAAGGAGGAATTGAACTCATTGGGTACACTGACTCAAATTTTGCAAGCTGCAAGATTGATATGAAGAATACTAGTGGGATTTGTCAATTCCTATGTGAAAGGTTGGTGGCATGGCACAGTAAAAAGCATAATTCAATTGCTCTTTCTACAGCTGAGGCAGAATACATTGCTGCTGGAAGTTGTTGTGCACAAATCTTATGGATGCAATATCAATTACAAGACTATGGGATTGATTCAAGAGAAACAACTATATTTTGTGATAATACAAGTGCTATTGCTATTACACAGAATTCAGTTTTACACTCTAGATCAAAACACATAGATGTAAGGCATCATTTCATAAGAGATCATGTTGAAAGAAAGGATGTGAAATTGACAAAGATTCATACTGATTTGAATCTTGCTGATATTTTCACTAAACCTTTATGTGAATCAAGATTTTCAATCTTGAGAGGTAATTTGGGAATGTTAGAATTGTAAGAAGACTCTGTGAAAATCACTAAATTGCTAAGACAAACCCAGAAAATTGGAAAATCAGTGAAAAGGAAAACTACAGCTGCAAAGTCATTCAACTGTAGAGTTAAACTCTACAGCTGTAGACTTAGCTCAGAACTGCAAAATTCCTTACCAACTGTATACTTTCAAATTCAAAGATTGTCAACTGCAAACTTAGAGAACTTACAGTACTTTGTACAATTCTGATAATTAAATGGAACACTATATAATTCAAAAACTTTTGTACTAAGCTACATAAATTTTGGATTTATTCAGGCATTTTAATTAATAAAATGTGTGAGTACATGTAATATTTTAAATAGAATTAAATTTTATGTGAGTTAGATTTTGGAGAAACTTAATTATAAGTTTTGGTTCAGAATTTCAAAACTCATAAATTTTAGGTCAAAGACCATTATACCCCTGTTCTTAATGGCTGTTTAAAGAAAGATATTTAAAGGACTTCTCATCCTTTTATATCCTACTTTAACATTTCGAATCCCCTGAAACCTTAAACACTCCCTATCCCCTACTTAAAGAAACCAAGAAACATGACGATGAAAGTTATTTTTGGCGCTTTGTTCGATTTTGATGAAATATTAAAGAAGCATCCCACTGATGCTATGGAGGACGTTGTCAAGCACATAGTGAATCAAGGTGTTCACTACTGCCTAACTCACAACCCAGGAGTTTATGATGACCATATAGTTCACGAGTTCTCCCAGAATGCTGAAGCAAATGTTGAAAGAAAAATGTTGTCAGTAAAGCTGCAAGGAAGGAATGTAAAAATCACAGCTGGTGATATTTGCAAGGCTTTACATTTGAGGATTGGAGGAGATGCTTATGACAACCTCAACTTTATCGATGAAGATGAGAAATACTGGAAAATATTCACTGCAAACAAGCCATTTCCAAAGAACTGGAAGAGAACGTTCAAGAAGACTGACTTAGCAGTTGAGTACGTTTATCTTTATGAAGCCATTGATAAATGCTTATTATGTAGGACTGGTGCTCATGATACTGGTACTATATTAATGTCGGATTTAATGATAGCATTTGTTAAGGGGGTAAAAGTTGACATTGGAGAGCTTTTATTGAGAAACATTAGTAATGATGTAGTGAAGACAGGAAAGAACAAAGGATTTGGTTTGTTCTTAAATTATATCCTGAAGGAAGTTGGTTTTACTCTGTTTAATGGGCATAAAGGTCAACCCATTATCACTCATAGAATTATTGGAATGGCAAATTTCAAGAGAGGAGCTGTGGATGCTCCTATGGCCCCTGAATCCAAAAGAAGGAAGGTTCTTACTATCATAAGATCACCAAAAGAACCAGAGAAGAAGAAGAAGAGTGTAAGAAGAAAGCTCTTAGTGGATGAACCCACTTATTCAGAAGATGAGATTGATAGAGAGAGGAGACAAAAGAAACATCACTCAAAGAAAGCTACAGAAGCTGAAACTGACAAGTCTACAGCTGTAGACTTGCCAATTGTACAGTCTAAGGTACAAGCTACTGAGGAACAATTTGAAGCTGAAGTTCCTGAACCTGAAACTAAACAACTCCCTGTTGTTCCAGTTGAGAGGGCTGAGGAATTTGAAGAAGAAAGGTATAAATTTGAAGATTGGAAGCTAGTGAGAGAAGAGCTTGAGAAGTTGACAGCTGAGGAAAGAAACTTGTTCCAGTGGGTTGTTGACTGGACAAGTTGCAGTGATATTAATGAATTGATGAAGCCAAATTTCCTTGAAGATTTTATTGCCAACAAAAGAAGGAAAGACAAAGGAAAAGGAAAGCAGATTATCACTGAAGAACCTGCAAGGCAGAAAATCACCAAATCTGCAACTGAAGCTTTGAGATTGGCTCTCATGACTGAAAAAGATCCAGAGGCTCAATATAATGTTGATTATGATGTTGAGAGCACAGAAAGCGATGAAGAACTACCACAGAAGATTGGTGAAGGTAGTACTTAAATTGTTGAAACTGAAGGCTTGGCTATTCTTGCAAAGGAAGCCATTCTGATGGAATCTGCAGGAGCTAGTGCTGCAAATCCAGTTGTTGTTGAAGAAGAGAATCCTGTTGAGGATCAATCTGAAAAGGAGAAGGAGACAAGAAAAGATGCTTCTCCATGCAAAGAACCTGAAGATAAGCCTGATGATGATGATGATGATGATGATGATGATGATGATGATGATGATGCTCAAGCTTATTTTCCAACTGAAGCTCAAGCTAAGACTGTGGAAACTGAAGTTCAAGCTTCTGAAAATGTTCAAGTTGATGAGAGAGTTGTAGATGAGACATCCAATGAGATTGATAAAGACTTAGTTTTTTTTTTTTTTTTATTATTGCATATTCTGTTTTTAGTTACAAAAATAATGTGATTTTCAGGGGTATATTGAAAGTAAGCAAAATCGTGAATGGCGTTCGCGATTTAAAGGAACTTAAACGGTAGACCATTACTCCGTTAGAGATGTTAGATGACATGTGGAAACGTGACTCATGTTCACGTTTCTTCCTCAAAAGTAGTGAAAAAAGCCACGTGCAAAGTCAGAAGGCTTGGGAGAAATGAGCATTCTTCTGCACAATTATAGGGAATCTTGTTTATTTGTAAACACAACCCTTCAATGAATTAATTAAATTTTTATAAATGACTCTTAATTAATAAAATTAAACAATCTATAATTAATAAAAATATTTTTTTAGTATATAAAGTATAAACAAATTTTTAACATACGGGATCATTATTTAAAAATTTTATTTTATTTTTATAAATTTTTTATTTAATAGACATATATATTAAAAAGTAGTTTTTTTTTTAAATTTAATGGTGGTTTTTTTTAATTTAATATTTTTTTATTTAATAATAGTTTAGTAATATTTATAAATATTCAGAATGATCCTATTAATATAGATTAGGTATTGTGTGATTTATATCATAAAAATGGTTTATATAATACTTTTACACTAATATATTGCAAACACGGTCGATGCATTGATTGCAAATATATAGCATTGATTGCAAATATATAAACAAATAAGTTAACAAAATATCACAAGTATATAAATTAATATATTAGAACCTAATGCAAAATAAAATATTAACATGTAATGGTACTGTGTGATTTAAATTAATTTTTTTACAAGAGACTAATATATATTATAAATTAAAGTAATTTGTTAATGAAAAATTTTTAATAAATTAATTACATATTATAAAATCTGTTAATGAAATACTTTTGTGTAATTAAAAGGTGTCTAATTTTGTTAATGGATTCAATGGTATGATCATGAGTCAACAAACATATAAACTTTGTCTATATCTAATTTATTTTAAATTTAAGGGATTTTAAAATTTTATTTTAAATGTTGGATGCTCTTTTTTTTTTTTTTTTAGAATCAATTTTAATTTTCAAAATTAAGAATCTTCATTTTTAAAATCAAAACAAGCAGCATCACAGTTTATAAAGGTTGTGGTAACCAATACTATTTTTTAATGTATATGTATATAAGTATCTAATTAGACGGCTTTTTTTAAAAATATTGTATTTAATTTTTTTATTTATCAAAATATGATAGTTTTTTGGTAGTTTTGATTTAAGCATGGGCGTCATATGAGATGGCGGCTTTACCCTGGCCCACCAAAGGGGCGCCAATTCCAACGGCGCCCAACCCCCCACCCTATTGCCACCCCACCCCAATATCACGTGGGTTTGATTTTACTTAAAAAAATTAATCTCCCAATACATTTTTGGTTAAATTGAATTAAAAAAATAAAGATTTTTTTTAAAATTGTTTTATGATCGAATTAAAAAGTTTAAATTTAAATATAAAATAATATATATATATAAGTATATATCTACCCATCCATGTACGTTAATTTAAATTTATATATAAAATATAATTTAAAAAAATTAACAACCCACCCACGTATTATGCCTACGGGCTATTTCCGTTTTTTTAGGAACATATTTAGTGAAAATAATTAATATTGTTCAATTAATATTATTCAAAAACTTATATGAATTATATAGGATAATAATATTATTATATTAAATATAATTATTAATAAATTTAGTCCATAATCAACAATCGAGTCCATGATTATTAAATAATTTTTAATAGAAAAATATATACAATTTAAAAAAATTTAAATTTTCAATTTAGAAAAATTAAAATAATTTAAATATTATTTACACAACCTTTCTTCTTTCTCAAAGAATATGGAGACAATGCTGCAATTTTCAATTTTCATCATTAATTTTGCAGCTCCACAATTAATGATGAAGCTAATAAAATAAAATTAATTCAAAATTTTGATTCTCACTACTTGCTTGGTCAAATTGAATTGACAAATTAATTTTTAAAAATTATTTTATAACTTAATTAAAAAGTCTAATCTTAATATAAAATATAATATATATATATATGGGTCACTAAAATTAATTAATAATTATATTTTCACTACATATGTTCCTAAAAAAGCGGAAATAGCCCGTAGGCATAATACGTGGTGTGTTGTTAATTTTTTTAAATTATATTTTATATTTAAATTTAAATTAACGTACATGTGTGGTTAGTTATATACTTATATATATATCATTTTTTATTTAAATTTAAAAATTTTAATTCAATTATAAAACAATTTTAAAAAAAATCTTTGATTTTTTAATTCAATTTGACCAACCAAGTATTGGAAAATTAATTTTTTTAAGAATTAAGAAAATTATTATTTTTTAAATAATTAAAAAATAAAAAATACTCTTAAAAGTAAAATCAAACCCACACATATTTCTTCTTCATTCCTCTTCTTTGTCGAGAACATGGATACAATGCTGCAATTTTTTATTTTCATCATTAATTTTTTTTCTTTTGTCTGATCTGCATCTGCACATCTAGGTATATTCTATGATTTTTTTTAATTTTTTTTCATTTCAACAAATATAGAATTTGGGTGAGCTCCATTGGAGATGGCGTCCACGGTGTCAACATTGGTGGGGGGTGGGGTGTCAACAAGGGTGGGGTGAGGTGGCAACAGGGTGGGGGTTTGGGCGTCGTTGGAGTTGGCGCCCCTTTGGTGGGCCAGGCCCATGCTTAAAATCGTAACTCCTCAAAAAACTACCATATTTTGATAAATCAAAAAAATAAATACAATATTTAAAAAAAAAGCCCTAATTAGACACTATTAAATAAAAAATTCATAAAAATAAAAATTTTAAATAATGATCCTGTATGTTAAAAATTTGTTTATACTTTATATACTAAAAGATGTTTTTATTAATTATAGATTATTTAATTTTATTAATTAAGAGTCATTTATAAAAATTTAATTAATTCATTGAAGGGTTGTGTAGAAGAATGGTCAACAAATAAACAAGATTTCCTATAATTGTGCAGTAGAATGCTCACTTCTCCCAAGCCTTCTGACTTTGCACATGGTTTTTTTCACTACTTTTGAGGAAGAAACGTGAACATGAGTCACGTTTCCACATGTCATCTAACATCTCTAACGGAATAATGGTCTACTGTTTAAGTTCCTTTTAATCGCGAACGCCATTCACGATTTTGCTTACTTTCAATATAACCCTGAAAATCACATTATTTTTGTAACTAAAAACAGAATATGCAATAATTAAAAAAAACCTAAAGACTTATCACATCCTATCACAAGTAACTTTCATCAATCTCCACCTGCAATGTACACATTGGAAGAAATTTACAGGCATGGAACTCCCCCACTGCAGAGCTATTCAGCTCTTGAAAGAGAGAATGTTGCTAATATGGAAGATTATATCACTGAATTCTCTACAGAGGTTGCTATAACTCCTAGCAAGAGGAAGGCTTCTACTGAAGACTCTACAACTGTAGAGTTAGTGTCTTCCAAAGCCCAGAAAGTTATGAAAGGGAAAAAGTTAGTAATCAGAGAAGGTGATTCAGAGGAAGAAGACAGTGATACAAATTCCCAGATGACACACAAGGAAGTTGTGTCACACCTGAAGAATTTGGAAGAATCTTTCAAAAGCATTGAAGCTGAGATTCTAAAACAAGTCAAGCAAGTACCTGATACAATTATTTCCTAGAATGTTAGAAGAGAAATGGAAGATCTTGTAAAGAAGTTTGAGGAGAGAAGCTCATGGGAAAAGAAAGTTTTGGAGAAAAACTTCAAAGCTGTTGTGGAGAGCTTACTGGCTCAGAATGAAGAAATCAGAAAAGAAAGCAACCAGAAATCAAGAGAAATCACCAATCTACAGTCAGATATCAAGGTTATAAAGGATGAATATCTTGATCTTAAGGTAGAAATGAAAGGTTTGAAGAAAGAGTTAACCAAGATGGTCACTGGAAATGATTCTCTGAAAGTAGATCTGATGAGCAAGCTTAACGTCATTTTGTCACACATTGAATTTGGCAAAAAGGGGGAAAGCAAAATAGAGAAGGAATTTGAAGAAAGAGAAAAGATTGCTGATGATATTCTGGAAAATGTGAAGGATATTGGGAAATCATGGGCAAAAGAGTTAGAAGCTGCAAAATCTTTATCCATGGGATTGAGTGAGCAGGCTGGAGAAAGAACTCAATCAAATCAGACTAAGGGAAGTTCTAAAGGAGGAAGCAAGATTATAAAACTCCCTAAGTCTACAGCTCTGAAACCTACAGTTCACACTAAAAAACCTTTTGGTTATTGGGAACAAACTGTGAAGGAATCAAGAGAGAGAAGGAAAGAAAAGGAAGAGAAAGAGAAGGAAGAAAAAGAGAAAGAAGAGAAAGAAAGGCAAAGAGAGAAAGTTTCTGAAGTTTCTGAACAGTCTACAGCAGTTGTGACTGCTCAACCTCTAGATGTTCAACCATTGAGCATGGTACCTATTGAGGACTCTGATGAAAGGGTAAAGAAAATGAAATCTAATTTTGATAACTTGTGGAAGGAATTCTTGAGTATATGCAATAGGCATACTGTGATTAAGAGAATCAAGCTCAAGAAGGTTAGATTTCAAAAATTCAAAGATCTGAAGGCTGATGGATCATTATATAAAGGAGACAATGCCATGCTTCTTGGTGGAAAGATTAGAAGCAATCCTATGCCCAAGAAACAGTTCAGATCAAAGAAGGAAGAAGAAGACTTTGAAGCATATGAACTCCAAATGATGATGAAATATTTTGAAGAGGATGAGAAAAACATGAAATTAGTGGAGCAAGGAATTCTGAAGGCTCAAGATGAAGATTCTGATGATGAGGATGATGAAGAAGATGCAGATCCCAAGCACAGAAGAAGATAAAGATCATGTTCTAGATTAGACACTAAAACTGTTTAGTTTTTAGTCTAATTAACCTACTGTAAGATGTATCTTGAACCTCTTTTTACTTTATGCAGCTTTGTGTTTTGCTCTTTCCTGCTTTGCTCTGCTTCTTGTTATTCTTATTCTTGTTAAGACAATTTCTTATTGTCTTGTTTTGTTGTTTGTTTTGCCAACATCAAAATAGGGGGAAATTGTTAGTACCTTGGTTTAGATTTTGATGTGTGCAAAACAATGTGTTTAATTGTTTGAATTGAACTAACACTTGTGCTAAGGAAATTGGTGTTTGAAACATATAGTTGTAAATGAAGTTTACAACTGTATATTTGATCAATCTACAGCTTAGACATGACTCTACAACTGTAAGGTTTCTCTATAGCCCATTTTTGATATTGACAGGACTCTACAGCTGCAAGGTTGAAAGACTCTACAGTTGCAAAGAACCGTTTGAAGAAATGTACAAGTCATAAATTATTTGAAGATAATGAAGACCCTTTAAGCATTATTAGTGTAGCTCTCAAGCACTCACTAAACTGTACTTAAAGTGGAGGTTTTTCTTTAATTCTGGAAGATAATGAAGATTAGTTACAAGGAGGCTAGAATTCTGAAGAAAATGACATAGTACAATCAGTACTATCCTGTGTGAAGGATGAGGACCACCTCACACATGCCAATAGAGAGAGAGGAGCCTTATCTGAATTTCAAATTTGAAATTCCCAACAGATAAGACACTCCACTCAATCTATAAATAGAAGAAGTCCTCAGAGGAAGCAACAACAACAACCCTGAGAATACACGCATTCAATCTGAGCAAGTCTATAGCCAACAATATTCTGAGAGAGCTTTACTCGTTTTATTCTTTGTGATTCATAGGAGAGTTGGTTAGGATTTTCTTAGAAAGAATCACACCTTTTGTTGTTGTTCCCTCACCTACTTTATATTTCTTCTTAGTGTAGATATCTCTTTGTGAGGTTTATAAAAACTCTTTGTGAGTTGTTTTCTGAGTGAATAGGGTAGTTTATCTCTTTTTACAATAGGAATCTGAGTGAATCTAGTTCTAAGGGGGAACTACTTGTATTGATCTTTGTGATCACTTCTTAGTGAATTTGGCACCTGAGTGGTGTAATAGTGGATGTAGGTTGTCTTTTTATAGACACTGAACCACTATAAACCTGGTCTATTTACCTTCTGCTATTTATATTCTTGTTCTGCATATTTAATTTCCTTATTACATTCATCATTGCTTTTGAAACCTGATTGCATAAAACTTTGTGTTCATCACAAGAGAAAAACTGACTCTACAGCTGTAGACTTCTCTAAGTCACTCAGCTGTTAAGTTTGTTTACATTGTTTTTCATTAACACTCACTATATTCCGCTGCACATTAGAGTGTTCTCAATACAATCTTAATTGTGAGAACTCCTCTGATATTTTGTCTACAAGTGATTTACTTTTGCAAGTTGTTTTTGAACTCTGCAGCTGCAGACTTGTTAAGTCCACAATTGTAACCTTTGTGGTCCTGTTTTAAAACTCTTGTAGACTTACTGTTTTCTAAACTTCAAAAAGGTTACTGTAAGGTTCTAGAATCCATCCTTTTGAAAAATTTGAAAAATCTGATTTTGGACTCAAGGTCTATTCACCCCCTCTAGACCTTGATCACTTTAAGGGACCAACACTAATTGATATATATATATATATATATATTCATTTACAATATTATCATCATCCTCTAAATAGTCATCATCATTTGTCAAATTTTAAAAACTAAAAAGAAAATATTACCATTTTTCAAAAATAAATACTACGTATAAAAAAAAGCCTAATTGCAAAAAAAAAAAAAAAATCATCACATTTTCGCAAATTGCAATTTAATCTAAATTTTTAAATTTTTGCAAAATAAATCACCACTTTTCAATTTTTTTGCAATTTAAACTTCGGGCAACTTGCCCTTTCCTCGAAAGATGATGTGGACAAATAAATTTACAATCATCATCCCAATAAGCATCAACATCATTAAATATATAAAAATATAAATAAAATTATTAATATTATAATATAACAATAAAAAATACATATAATTTAAAAAAATTAGTCATATTTTTTAAAAATTAAAAGTTTAAAATTATTTCTAAGATAAATTAAAAGTTATACTAATTTTTAAAAATTCACACGTATTTTTTATATTTAAATAAATAAGTAGATTATAGATATATATATATATATATATATATATATTAACAATATAAAAACAAAAGTATTTTTTGAAATAATAAATGAAATATTAAAAAAATTAAAATAAAATATTCAAAGTACAATAAAATATTTAAATTTATCTACAGTAACTCTAAATCTAAAAGTTATACATTTTAGAAAAAATGTACACATATATAATCTTAAATTTTTTAATATATTTTAAATTATAAACACTTCTTCGTCGAATAATTTTTGCTCTTTTTCAAAAAAAATTGAGAAATTTAAAAAAGTTTGAAATCTATCCTAAATATTCTTCACATTTTTTTTTAATTTCTCCTCACAAATTAAAAAAAAGTGAGTGCAATTTCGTAGAAAGTAATAGTTATGTAATTTTGAATCATGAATTTTGTAAGAAATTTTACAATTTTAAGAATTTTTTTTTTATATTTTAAAAAATATAAGAATAATGTATATGAATATATATTTATATAAATTTAAAATTGATTAAAATAAATTATTAATTTTTTAGTATAGTTTAATGTATTTTTTTTGAGAGAATATGTATAATTTTGAATTTATGTTCATATTTTATGTTTTAATTTTATTAATTAATTTATATTTTTTAGAATTATTTTTAGTTTTAAAATATAATAAAATATTTTCATTTCAAAATTAAAATGAATATTTATTTAGAAATTTTTATAGTATTTATTTAATTAATTATGTATTTTTAAAAAAACTTTATTATGTTTATTATTATTTAATCATGTAGATGCTTACTAGGATAATAATTATGTAATTATTTGTACACATCAACATTCGCGCAAGGGGCAAACTGCCCAAAATTTGAATTGCAAAAAAAAGTAAAGGTGATAATTTATTTTGCCAATATCTAAAAGTTTATATTAAACTGTAAATTTTCAAAAGGTTGTGATTTAATATGCAATTAAGTCTAAAAAATGATGGCATTTTGAATTTGACCCAAATTTTGGGGAAAATTTTCGAAATCAAGAGTTAATTTTAGTTTTTTTTTCTTTTTGAAAAATTAGTCTCAATATTCGATCAGTGTAAGTAGTGTAAAGCATTTCATTCCTATGAATAAACCAATCAATCCCTTAATTAATGTAAATTTTACCACTTTACACGCGCTTAATAATTTGTGTTACAAAATTATTATTCCAGGGATATAGGTTGGGAGGAACCCTTGATGTAGGAGTAGGATATGTAAATTCGAATATTCTTGATACTTAAAGATAATCCCTTCACGTGGGATTATTTGGGAAATATGGAACGAGATCAAATTCAATAAATAGGTCATGAATTTCGACAGAAAATAATAAATTTAGAGATATCTCTTTTAAACAATGCTCGATAAATTCTACTCTTTCCGTTTTGTAGGAATATACCCTACGAAATGATATACTCCCTTCATCCCAAAAGATATTGTGATGTCTTCTGGACACGCGGTTTAAAAAAGTATAATAAATATATTTTTATAAATATTTATATGTGTGTTGTGAGAATAGAGTTTAATAAATGATATTCATTTTTGGACATGTAATAAAGTAATGATATATAAATAAATATTTATATACATTTGTGAGTGTATATAAAAATTAATATTTGTTTTAATAATATGTAAATTTGTGTGGGACTTCGTATACTTTTTTTTTTTAATGAGATAGGAGAGAGTAATTTAAGACTGTTTTAAGTATAGAAAGGAATGAATAGACGAGGTTAGACTGAAAATACTGTTTTAAAATTTTTGTAATGATCGATGTATACTGGCTGGGATGGAATATTTTTTGTATTGTAGTGTCTAATTTTTTTTTAATATATTACCTTTTGTGATTAAAAGAAACAAATCCTTCACGTGGGATAGAATATTCTTGATAATTATATATTTCAATAAACGACAATATTTATTGTATTATTTCACATCAAAAAGATGAGGTTTCGAGCCACCGCGTATTAATCTATTCGACACTCAGCACGGCACTGAAACAAATGTTGGCCACAAATATTATTTAAGTAAAAGCTAGCAACATGTAAACGGCGTCGTGTCGTGGGAGAGAATTTTTCTCTTTTTAACGAGTTCGACTGTTAAAATTAATTTTTCTAACACTACAAACTTTTAATTAAGTAAACTTTAATAACATGCAGTAAAGTTTTTTTTTATACACCATACAATTCAAATGTATTTTTAAAAAGTTATAAATAATTGAAAATTTACACGTATTATCACTAAAATTAATATTATTATAAATAAAAAATTTAAAATTTTTCAGTAATATTTTGTACTGGTATAATTTTTTAAAAATACATTTAAATTATACGATGTACCTAATAAATACAAGACTGAGACATAGAGTATATGCAGTGATTTGGCGAAAGATTTTTAAAATTAATATTTGTATGACCTAGTTATAAAAAATTAAAAAACGATTTAAGTTTCTCTTGTCAATGATCAAATTTAAAAACTCCAAAAGAAAAA
Source organism: Prunella vulgaris (assembly GCA_026898435.1). Classification (NCBI taxonomy): domain Eukaryota; kingdom Viridiplantae; phylum Streptophyta; class Magnoliopsida; order Lamiales; family Lamiaceae; genus Prunella; species Prunella vulgaris. Next base: position 100,273 of record JAPKLY010000158.1, on the reverse strand, counting down.
TTAAAATAAAATTCAAGATTTAGTGGGAAGATAAGAATGGAAGTTTTGCCAACTAAGGCAAATGCTGGAAAAACTGGTCCAATCATCCAAACAAGATCATGTGAATGATTTCTTGGAAAATGGACACCTCTTTTTCATTCTGTCAGCCGCAGACTTAAATGGAGTTATTTATTTTCATTTACTCCCTCGGTCCACGAAATTTATGCTCACATTTTTGCACGTGATTTAATGTAATATGTCGAAAGGTATTATGGGATATTATTAGGTCTGTTTTGAGTAAAAAAACTATTTATAGAAAGTACATATGATATATACTTTTCATAAATATTCTCTTTGTTCAAAACGGACCTCACAATATCCCGTAATACCCTCCGACATATTGCATTAAACCACGTGCAAAAATGTGAGCATAAATTTCGTGGACAGAGGTAGTATAAAATATGGAGTATTAATATTATGTATGATAAATTGATAATATATCATCCTCCTTAAAAGTTTGCAATATCTTTTTAAAATAAAAATTTTAAAAATAAAATAATTAAAATATAGAGTATGGAGATTGTAGATGAAATTTTTGAAGATAAAAATTACTCCAATAAGAAGTGTTTTCATTTAAAAATATATAAATTTCATAGAACGCATTAAAATGAAAAATAAACAAAAATTTCAGATATCTGAAATTGTAATTCTAATTTATAATGCTCACTCTAGTTTAATTTTTGAATTATATATAGTTTTAGATGCATCAGATGAAACGTGTAATCAAGTGTATATTTAAAAAATTATACTATCTATTATTGAAAAAAGCCACACGTTTTATTATTGAAAAGTGAATTATTAAAAGTACATTTTTAAGTAATAACTTGTGTGATTTTTTAATAATATTTTGTGTAACTTTTTAAAAATGTACTTCAGTTGCGCTGTATATTTATTGAATAACAAACTTACTTATATTACAAATAAAAATCGCAATATAGAGTTTGGTTCTACATTTTTTGAAATGGAGATTGGTAATCAAAGTAAATAATTCTACAAAAATTATAATTACTAAAAGCTAAAAAATCTACAATGATTGAACTACTTGAAAAATATTGTTTTTTTTTTCTTTCATTTCTTAGCATTTTACCAAACAACTTCTCCAAATAAAAATTTTTGTTCCTATAAAAAGTAATTTTGTTCCTATATAAATTTACTATCAAGTATCAACAACCTACTAACAAATAATTAATGTAGTAAATAATTGTTCGTGTTGATATGATAATGATTAATGAACTTTTGCAGGCAGGAATGGATCCATCTTGGAATTACAATTCTTTTTTAAAATGAAGTCTTGTTCACTTTTAATTAGTTTAAGTTAGTTTTCAGTTTGTAAAAAAAAAAAAGTGATTTCATATAAGGGCAAAATATTATACGAAAATAATTTATAATAAATTTCATAGTATTTTAAAATATTAAATATTTATTTAAGAGTATTAAAAATCTCATCAAAAATATAAAAATTTATATCAATAATATTATATTATAATTATTATAGATTTTACTTGTTCTAATTTTTTTTTATACTCCTAGTAAATTTTCAATATTTATAATCAAATGTATGATATTTTAAAATAATTTTATGATAAATTTATTATGAATTATTTTTATATAAAATATATTCTTATATAACTTGTTAGTTTTATGATTGGGCGATTCAATTTGACACATTTTGTAAATTGAGATCTGCATTCAGGGTCAAATCTTGTCTAGATTCATTGGTTCAAGTCTTGAGTGGACCAAAACCATTCTAGGGATTCCTAGATCAGTTCAATATGGGGCCTATAATTAATACACTAAAAAACATGATGTAATTAAAAAAATTCATATAAGTATATATATATATATATAATTAAACAGTAAGTTCAAATAAATAAATATTTCACTTCAAAAAGCAATACAACAATTACAGCAAGAGACCACTATAAATTGGTTTTGCTTCTAACATTCAAAAATAATATTGATTCTTTTTTATATCTAACAAATAAAAATAAATAAACATCTTGTTTTCCAAAAACAACCCAATACCAGGATAAAACCCCCCCAAAAAAAAAATCACATCATTCATATAATAAATATATAAAATCACATTAATTATTTGGCATCGCGCCTACCTTCCCCCTCTTTTCCTTGTCATTCATGTATGTAACAAAAAGACGCTGTCACCAATATTATTATATTGTACTCCCTCCATCTTTGTATATGTTGTTCGTTGCTTTTGGGTACACGAATTAAGGTAAAAGTGAAAAGGTATAAGTGATATGATGAAAAAAATAAAAAAGTATAAGTGATGTGATAAAACAAAGTAAAAAATAATGGAAATAATGTAAAAAAATATTAAAAAAATAATAATAAAATAAATAGTAATTTTCAAAAAAAAGAAAAAAGCAAATGAGCAACATATAGTGAAACGGAGGGAGTATTATATTTGAAATTAGTAGTACATCGGTAATGAGACTAATAAATTAAATATATATTTAACGGTGTACCATACTTTTTAAACATTTAAAAAAATAATTATAATACAATAAAGTTATTGTTATTTATATTAAAAAGTTAAAATAATATAGAATGATTTTTTAGTATACATAATTAAATATAGTTTTATAATAATAATAAATTAACTTTAAAAATATATTTAAACCATGCGTACAAGACAAGGGAGCTAGAAATTCCATATATCACCTTCATAAAAAAAAAATCGTGTCAAATACATTAGACACAATAACTTTAAAAAATAATAATATTTTTAAGTTTTATTCATTCAATCCATTGCAAAATTATTTTTGTTATATATAAAACGATATTATACAACATATATTTGTTTATTTCACCGTGTGTATATATTATTATTCTTATATAACCAGGTGGGTTAGCTCATCTGGCCACTATCTTCCTCACTAAAGTGAGTGATTTGAGTTCGATTCTCTCTATGAACGAATTAGGAGGGAGATATAAGGTTGACTTGGAGATATTCTTGGAGTGTTTGGAGATTTAACGAACTAACTTCTAACTACTAATAACTAACATCGACGGTGAAAAAAATATTATTACTCTCACGCGGAAGAAAACGACGAGACCTCAATAATATAGGCCACAAAAGTTTTCAAGTAGGTCATACAACATTAATGTACGATTTATGAAGCAGTGGCAAAATTGCATTTGTCAACATAACTCCATATTTTCATAAATGTAATAATTATAATAATTTTTTCTATCACTTAAAATATAACATAATATTTCATTTTACTAATAAATCAGAATCGTAACCACCACAAATGAAGTATCTCGTGAAACTGTAATCCATAATTGCAAACTCTATAAGAGAAAGACCACGTGAAACAATAATTTAAAACTGTAATACTGACAAAACTGCAACTTCCTTAAAAGAGGAACCATACACTACCATAAGAGGACCATGACAAAAGAAAATAAATTTTTTTCTCCTTGTATTTCAAACTCAAAATTCCATAATTTTAGATAATGAAACTCTAACTATTTTAAGCTAATCACACTCGATAATAGAACTCCACCTTCGAATTAAAGTGCTCAAAAAAAAAAAAAACTAATTCTACAATTAATTATAAAAATTACACTAGACCCTTCAACCTTTATAATAAATTAATAATATAAGAATTTCTCAAAATGAACTCTAAATTAGTTTTTAAGAAGATATACGAGATCCATCAACCTTTATAAAAATACTAGTGTAAAAACCTCATGCACTATGTGAGAAGGTAATAAATTAAAAATATACTATTATTTATGACTGATGTTTAACTGATTTATTTTTTGAATATTTTTTTCATAATTTGTAATGAATTAAATCATATAAGTTGATGAGAAAATAAAAAAATTATATTGACAATTTGTGTATTGCCACGTATGTTTAAACAAAAATAGAAGAATATATTATCGCCGCATAAAATTAGAAGATGGACAAATTAAATAAATATAAAATAGATTTCTCATTTAATAAATCCGTCTAATCCACCTAAGGTGGCATTCATATCTTATCCAAAAAAACGTGATAATTGTTTTTATGTAAGGTGGCATTCATATCCTGTCGAAAACAGTCGTCTATTTTAGTTAAATAATTTTACCTTATTTAAAAATATAAATTTGATAATTTACCTAACTGTTTTTAACACCTTTTATTATTAATGTGCTAAATTTTCGATTTTTTTTTTCTTTTAAATTATTTTCAGTAGAAATTAAGCTCAAAATATTGAATGAACCTCAATTTTGATACCATAAATGAATTACATCTCATTTAAAAGTTTGAATTTATAAAAAAAAAATCAATTCATTTATTTATTAATTAGTCAAATATTGATGTTATATTTGGTGCACAAATTTAATTAGATTAGTAAAATTTCCTCCACCCTACTTGTTTTCCTAACTTATTTTCAATTGGATAATTCAAGTGCTCAGAGATCAACCATTTAAAATCTTAGGCCTTGAATTCAGCATATACAGAGATAAAATTTATTTTTGTGGTGATTGCAATTTTGATTTATAGCCAGGTGAAATGATATATATATATATATATCGTGGAGTAAAAATTACTGCCTATATCTTACTGAAATTTGCACATTTTCCTTATTCAAACGTCCCACACAAATTTGCATGCTACTAAAATAGAAAGTATTGATTTACGTGCACACTCACAAATCTATACAAACATTTACCCGTATGTCACTACTTTATATATAAAACACATTTTTCTTAAAAAATGTGCTATCCATAGGGTGCAAATTCCTACTGGACGGAAGGAGTAATATTATAATTAATTATCTTAACAAATTATTATAATTAATTTTTTTTTTTAAAAAAGTTAATAATATTTCCATATATACTTCCACTCTCTTATATATATATATATATATATACAGGATGTATAGAGCATAGAAGAGAGAAGAAAAATGGGGATGGAAGATTACAAGACAATAATAGTAATGGTGGGATGCCAATTCATCTATTCAGGGATGATTCTCTCTGTTAGAGCTGCTCTTTTGGAGGATATGAGCTCAAGGGTCTTGGTCTTTTACAGGCAAATTATTGCTACCTTCCTTATTGCTCCTTTTGCTTATTTTTCCAGGTATTTAATTTCTTTTTCATTTTATATATATGTTTTTTTAAAATATAATTTTGGTACATTTTCAGTAGGATTTTATGTGAAACAAATTGATTTTCAATTTCATATTTGGGTTATATTTTTAATATATAAATTCAGATTTATTTTAATTAATTATTATGGACTCTCTCTCTCACTGTAGGCGCAGGAGAGGAACAAATTGTCATTTGAATTGGAGGAGCTTCTTGTTGATATTCTTGCTCTCTTTTATTGGGTAACTCCCCATTTATTCATTTTTATAAATTATTTGTTAATTTTTTTTAGCAAATTAGCCATCTTTATTAAGTAACTAATTAATGTTATCTTTGAATATCGTTATTCTTTAATTACAAGAAACATAAAACGTGAGAAATTAATGACCATTGGTTAATTAATTTAATTTCCATGACCCTTTAGTTCGTGTCTCAGGAAATTCATATACTTACTTTTTCTTAGTTCGTATGCTCAGAATTACTATGAAAGTAATTTTGAGACGTAGGTAGTATATCATATCAATACGAAAATTGATGGTCTATAAGTGGTCACATAATTAACTATATATGTTATATGATTTGTACATAAGTTTTATATATGTAATTACATAAAAATCATTAACTATGTCTTTGATAATGCCAGGGTAACAGTTAACCAGAATGCAAATTTTGAAGGTTTGGCACTAGTCCCATCCTCAGTGGCTACAGCAATTGGCAATTTGGCGCCGGCCATCACCTTTATTATGTCTTTTGTCTTTGGGTGAGTGATTTCAATTTTCGTTTCATATATAAATTAATTAATTTGTTTTTCTTTGAATTAATTATAAATTATGATGTTGTATGCCGGCCTAAGCGGGTCACTTTCTGTACAGAATCCTCATGTGCTATTTATTGATTATATGTACAAATTAAGGTTGGAAAAAGTTCGGCTTCGAAGCTTGAAAAGTGTTGCTAAGATCGTCGGAACAGTCCTGTGTGTGAGTGGTGCTGCTGGTATGGCGTTATTCAAAGGTCCAAAGTTGCTCAACATGGAATTCCTACACAGAAATTCACTTGCTGCACCACATTTAGGACAAGATCACACATGGTTGCTAGGCTGTTTTCTTCTCTTTGGAGGGGTTTGCTGCTTGTCATTTTGGCTAATTTTACAGGTATATAACATTGTAAATTTATTAATAAGTAATTTTAAAAAAATTTAAATAAATAAATTGATTCCACATTTTTCTACAAATTTGATCTTTAGATAAGACATAATTATTTTATGGTGTCAGAGTTTAGGTTCACCCATAAAAACGATTTCGTTCATATTAAATTTATATGTGTGCACGACTTTTATATGAGATCAATATTGACACGAGAATTTTGCCCAAGATTTTGGATAAGGAAAGTGCATGTGTGTGGTTTTAGTGTGCCATAGATTTTGTTTTTTTTTTTTTTGTCCATAATTAAATACAAAGCGTTGAGAAATTATACATTTTACATCATTCTAATTGTACATGGCCTTTGCCAGTGTTGCAATTTTCATGACATTCTTTAATTTCGAAATCGATGTGGATTTTATTTTTTTAATTCGTCAATTTTTTTTACTATATTCATTTTGATATCATTGATTAATAAATATAATTATTTTAAGAATGTGATATTGCATTGACATGACAGGTACCCTTAAATTCTTGTTACCCAGATCATCTATCATCAACGGCTCTGATCTGCCTAATGTCAGCAGTTCAATGTGGCATGTTGACTTTGTTGACCGAGCCCAATATGAACACGTGGAAGCTGAATTCTCGGCTCCAACTCTTTTCGTGTGTGTACGCGGTGAGTGAACTCGGACGAGGATCCCGGTTCGATAATTAAAAAATAAATTAATTATACTAATAAAGTCAAATTATAATTAATTAATTTGGATTTGTAAAAGTAGGGCATGACGTCGGCGACAAATTTCTTTGCTCAAGCATGGTGCATATCAAGGAAAGGGCCCCTCTTCACTGCTATGTTCCAACCCCTCTCTACTGTTATCGTCACTGTTCTTGCTTGCATTTTTATGCATGAGCAGTTGTACACTGGAAGGTACTCAGTCACATACAACAACTAGAGAAAAAAAAAAAAACCTCCTTAGCAGCAACATTTTTTTATTCTAATTGTTGGGTCATCGGACCTTCTTACACGATTCACAAATTCGATTTCAGATTTTACCTTTGAACTCATATTGTGAAGTATGACAATCACTCACTAATTTAGGGTTGTACTCACACACAATACTCCGATTTATAAATTTAGACCAAATCTACCAGAAGCTCATTTCAGGCCAATTACGTAGATTTGAGTTGATTTAACCTCAATTAACAAATTTTAAAAGTAATTGCCTATAAATTGTCAGTTTGAAGAGTTACGTTTCTCATTTTACCAACTTGTCAGGTCACAATCCTTGATAAAAAAAATTACTTGTAGAATGATGTGCATGCACTTGTCAACGTCTCCGTAGGAGACACATTTTTCTTGTTCGGACAGCAAAAAAAATTATGTCACGGCTGGTTTATTTAATTCATTTATTCATAAAGTTTTCACATATAATTTATTTAATAAACAAATTCTCAAATTATTTGATTTTCACAGTATGATAGGTGCATTGGCTGTGATTGTTGGACTATATATTGTGCTATGGGGTAAATCAAAAGATGTGGAATATGTGAAGCATGATGAAGAAGTTGTTTCAGACATTTGCACAAGTGATTTGGAAGCCCCACTTTTGCCTGAAAAATCTGCAGCTCACTAATCTTGGGTTTACACGTGTCGTGACTCAAGAGAGTCAAATTTTGTCGAGGAGGAGGACGAGGAATAAACAAAACGGGCAAGAAATATTATTAATAAGTAATTAAGTAGATTCGAAATTATATTACATTTTCAATTTATTTGTATCACGACTCGATTTACTTAGGGGCAACAACTTTTAATTAGTTTCGTACCGAATAATGAATATCAAGTCCGAATATTAATAATATAGTTTATTAGCCAATTAAAAATCAAGGGCCAAGTTCTTTTTTTCGCACTATACTTTGCCAAACAAATTACATGCTATTAATTTTATATGGAATCGTCTCATACCGTGATGAGATAATTAGATGAGATATTAATTAAGTATGACTCGTTATTACTTTGATGCAGGGTCATTCTTTAACATATACATCTAGTGACATGTCACAGGACCCCCAAAATTCAGGGGCCCAATATTGAATTTTTTTATTTTAATATAGATAAATTTTAATAAAATTATTGTTAGATTATATACATTGAAAGTTTTCTGAATATTTCAAATCACAAAGAATTAAGAAGTTTGTTAGTCAGTTACCTATAAATACATATGTGGTTTATATATTTCAAATATTGAAACATATATTTTTTTTCAACAATTATAAAATATAATATTACAATTGCACATAAAAGGTTGGACTTGGAGATATGGGGTCACCTGGCCACCGGGCTCCTCACTTGAATGAGTGACATGGGTTCGATTCCCTTTGAGAACGAATTAGGAGGGAGATATAAGGTTGGACTTGGAGATATGGGGTCCAAGGAGACTTGGTGAACTAACTTCTAACTACTAACAACTAACATTTACCGATAAAAAAAAAAAACAATTGCACATAAAAAAATACTACAACATCAAGAAAAGTTTTTGAGCAAAAAATCTTGTATTATTCTCCTCAATTTAATCTTAATTAATTTTTCCTCAAAAAAGTCATCAAATTCATTGCTAGTAAAATGAAATTTCTATTATTCAAATTGTGAAAAATCTTTTTTTTTTTTTTCAAATTATGAACGTAAAAAATAACACACATGTCTCATCATAATATAAGTAGCTAGTATTTTGAAAGTATAATTTCTTACATTTAAAATAGGACATTTATATAGAGAAACAATTTATATAACGTATATAAAAAGAGGCAAGCATGTAAATTTTATAATATTTGTCCCCTCATTTAAAATATGCAATTTTTTTATGCAATTTTTTTATAATTTTTGTACATTTTATCTCTATTTATAATTTTTTGGTACGTTACCCTTTAAAATATAATGTGTGAGGGGTATTTTAGGAATGTTGTGAACAGTGTATTCATATAAATTGAAGTGTCTTTATTTTAGTAGTGTTTTTATTAAAAAGAAAATTAGTGCAAATAAACTGGGCCTTAATCGATACAAAGCCAAATTAACGGAGATCTTAATTCCCGGCCTTTGGTTTCTTAGATAAGATAGATTGAGTAGGATAGAATTTCAATTAATTTTATTGATTACAATTCTAATTTTAAAATAATATGTATTTGGTATTTATGATTGTTTTTCTTAAAATTAATATGATGTAATAATTGGAATCAATTTATTTCTCTTTTTATAAAATTATGTTGAATTTAAATATCGGGCCAAAATTTAATTATGAGCATAAATTCTTAAAACCAAACAAAATTTTATTTAGAATTAAAAACTTAATCCATCGAAACAGAACACCTCTTCATAGGCCAGAAGGCCCACAACTATGTCCATGGCCCATTCCGCTATGTAGGCCTATTTAGAAGTAAACAAATCTATTGGCAATTTTCATCCTTTTTTACTATTAACTTACAACGTCATAATATTTTAGTAAAGATGATACTTCCTCATCTCAAACTCTCAAGTTCTACTTATTGTTTGCACAAATTATAAAATAATATTTTTTTATTAGTATTTAAAATAATAAAATAGATATTTTGTGTTTATAATATTTTACCAAAAATTAAAATAGCAATTGAATATGAGACAGACTTTTTTTAGCAATATAGACTTTGGATAGGGGGAGCAATTTTTATTTTTTTTTTTTTAAAATAATGGTCACTTTTAACATAATATTACTCCCTCCATTCATAAAAACTATGATCAAATATATGAACAAAAAGAAAGGTAAATAAAGTAGATAAAATAAGGGTGAGGTCCATTTATGAATAGAGTAATTGTGTCTGTGTGTCTGTGTGTGTGTATAATTAAGTAATGATTCGATGTTGATAACTTTCCTATTTTTGGAAGACAAATAAATGAGACAAATTGACATACTTTTAGTGTGCTTGGGGAGTATCACCTTTCAATAAAAATATTATCACTTAAAAAAATTATATTTTCTAAATAAAAAATGATATATTTTCATCAATAAATTTCAAATCATGTATTTAACCATTAAGCATATTTCACCATTAGATCTCAAACAATGTAATTCTCTATATAGAACTACTTTCCACAGATCAAATAATTGTGAATCGATGTTGATCAGATTCCTTAAACTTCAATGTCTCATTGAATTAATTTCAGCAAATAATTACCATCAGTTCTGATGTTCGATATTAGGGTTGGAGACCACACAAAGCTTTTATACGTAAGACGGTTTCATACGAGACTTACATAAATATTATATTAAAAGGATATATAGTGACCCTGAGTATATGTTTTCAAAGAAAGTGATGATATAATTAATTTTTAAATATAATTAAACACACATATATATATATATAAATACTAATAAAATAAATTATAAATATTTGAATAAAAATATTCCATCCAATATAGTACGACACATTGATGAGCAAATTAAGACAAAAATGGCCGGTTCACAGAAGCATGCATCGTGATTAATCATGAATTGGTTTATCCCTCCCACATGAAATCTAGTCATAGCCACACATACACAATTTTGTCTTCAATTTTAGGGCTAATTCTATTTAATTCACAGAATATATATTTAATATAACCTAATCTCAATTCTATATCTAATAATTTTTTGAATAAAATACACGATCTTTTTAATTCATTGTATTTTCGCATTTTTAATTCAATATAATTTTAATTGTCTCGTTGCATGTAACATAAGCAAAATTATGTAACAATTTTGCAACAATAATAAATCATGACATGGTACAATTTATTTTGTAATTTCAAAAGTTGTAATAGAATTCAGATTGAGATTATATCTTTATATATGCTGGATCGAAGTTGACATCTAGTTAATATATATGCTAGGAAAACAGATTGAAGTCCCAAAATGCTATTCAAAATTTAGTATTATTTTTTATTTTATTACTCATTTTATTATATGCTAGGGTGTGCGTCAGTTGATACAGAGTAGAGTCTGCAGTTGGATTCGAATCAAGTCAATAAAACTTACCTCTATTTGCTATAATATGATTGTAACATCTTGTGACTAGAAATTAAGGGAGGGTATTCCTTATGCCTGAACTCTTGGTTAATGAATGAATATCCTTTTTGTTGTTCAAAAAAAAAAAATTGATACAAAATTTATTATTATTTTATTATTTTTTGCACACAGTGTAAATCTTATTCAGACAACAGACTCATTTCTTGCCAGTTACTGGGGCATTTGCATATTGATTTAAAAAAGAAATTATATTTATAAATTGGTTCACAATATTTGCACATAATTATAATTTTTTCATGCACAAAAACATAATTTTTCTGCACATAACCAATTTAAATTAGTACTACCTCCGTCCCACATAAGTTTGCACACTTTCCTTTTTAGTTTGTCCCACAAAAATTTGCATACTCCAAAAATAGAAATATTCCTTTAAATCTCCTCCTTTAAAATCTTTACCTCACAATCTACACATTCTACTCATTACACTTTTTCTTAAAACCTGTGCCCAGGAAAGTACCGCAGACTTTCCTGGGACGGAGGTAGTACCAATTTTTTGAACCATTTTATAATTTTTCCCAATAACAAATTAAATATCAATTAAAATGCTCATTTCAGTATATTACATTATTATCATTTTACAAGAATTATGCAACATACGTACTCCAATACTTTCAATCAGAAAAATGTATACTTTGGGCCTCATTTTATAGTGACATTATATTATATAGCCATCTTTCAATTCTAGCTGGAAATTGTCATCTACTCACACTAGATAAAATGATTGAAGTCGTAGGAGGCTTATATATATAGGCTTTGCATTCCATCACTAATTGAATACAAAAATTAATAAACCTTAAAAGCATAATTCATAAAAAAAAAAAATATATGGATGTGGAAGATTGCAAGCCCACAATAGTTATGGTGGGGTGCCAGATTATATATGCAGGGGTGACCCTAAGTAGTAGACAAGTACTTTTGCAAGATTTGGATTCAAGGGTCTTTGTTCTTTACAGACAATCTATCGCCTTCTTGCTCCTTGCTCCTCTTGCTTTTTTTTCAAGGTACTTTTTTTTTTTTTTTTCATTTTCTTGCTTTGATTTAATTTAATATATGACATAAGTATCTATTTTCTTGAAATTTATGGAAATCAGAAGAGGAACAAAAGGATGTGGTTTAAGCTGGAAAAGCTTCTGGCTGATATTTTTGCTCTCGTTTATAGGGTAAGTAAATATATCATACCTCGTAATTTAATTAGGGTTTGAATCCTGTGTTGTGAAGGACCATACATCATAATAAAATTATAGTACATCACAATAATTTTATGGGAAAATTACAAAATGGTTCTCAAAATTGACAAAAATTACATGTACAGAAAAAAAATTACACTTCTGTGCAGATATTGTAAACTAATTTGTAAATATAGTCACTTTTTTAAACTAATATGTAAGTCACCCTAATTTTATTGAGGAGATGACTATTTTTTTTTACACAGGACAGTACATATTTTAATTTATAAAGTGGTATTAAAAGTAGGACACCATTTAAACTTGAAAAACTAGAAAAACAACTCTTTAAGTTGCACATATTTAGGCCAAATTAATTTTATAAATTTGGGTCAAATACACATCATAATTAATTGCGCTTTACTTGGCCTCATAAATTTTAAAAAATTTGACCTATATTTGCCCATTATAGGAGATAATGTTTTGGAAGTCTGTAAAAATGCTTAGTCTTGTATGCACCAGTTACACCGTGCAACTCAAGTTCATTTCTGAAAAGTTACACAAATTATTACTGAAAAATATATCTTTAATGGTTTAACTTTTCAGTAATAATTTATGTAACTTTTTAAAAATAAACTTGAATTGCACGGTGTAACTGGTGCACAAGAGACTTACTCCTGTAAAAATAGTGTTCTAATTATGCAAATCTATAGAGATCGATAGTACTTAATTTTTACAAGTTGGGAAAAAAAATAAAGTTTCCTTTTATTATGTTTTTTGGATTCAATCACCACATTGTAATGTGCAGTTGAGAAATTAATGTACATGATGGTTGTGTACAGTATTAGTATAAATCCAAATTCTATAATATTTTATTTTATATTTATAGATCCAAATTCTATATTTTATTTTATTTTTATATTAGAGTTTAGTAACTTTATGTTTTTTCTCTATTATATTGGCAGGGTAACAATTAATCAGAATTTATATACACAAGGGCTGTATCTATCATCATCCTCAGCAGCTAGTGCATTGAGCAATTTGATCCCAGCTATCACCTTTCTTCTGGCCTATACCTTGGGGTAATTATTAATTAAATTAAATTAAATTAAATTAATCCCCATAATTTTAATTAGATATCTTTCAAAATTTAATTTTCATTTGTTTAAATTATGAATATTAGATTAGAGAAAGTGAATGTGGGGAGCTTGAGAAGTATGGCCAAGGTCTTTGGAACAGTTATGTGTGTAGGTGGTGCAGCTGTAATGGCTTTAATGAAAGGTCCTAAATTACTCAATATGGAATTTCAACCTAAAAATTCCATTTTCTTACAATCATTTGGGGACCAAGATACATGGGTTCTAGGATGTTTCTTTGTTTCTGGAAGCACATTTTGCTGGTCCCTTTGGCTAATCCTACAGGTACTAATTAAATATATATATATATATATGTACATATAGGAATATATATATATATATATACTCACTTTGTCCACCAAATATGTGCACACATTTCTTTCCACATGATTTAATGCAATATGTTCGAGGATATTTAGGTGTATTGTGAGGTCCGTTGATAAATAAATATCATATTTTTGAAAACTACATCATTTGCACTTTCCAAAAATATGATCTTTATTCATAAATGGACCTCACAATACCCCCAGAATATTCTCCAACATATTACCTTAAACCACGTGCAAAGAAATATGCATATATTTGGTGGACAAAGTGAGTCTATATTAGGTCTTCTGTGAAACCAAGTTCATGTGAATTAATTGAAAAATGAAATAGATAAAAGGACTAAATTTGGGCTCACATATAATTTTGCTATATATATAGAGTCAGATCCCAATTAATGTATTACTCCGTCTATTTCACATGAATTTTCATACTTTCTTTATTTGGACGTCCCACACAAATTTGCACACTACTAAAAAAAAAATTGATTTATGTGTACACTCACAAACATATTTTCCCATATAAAATATTTTTTTTTTTTTAAATGTGTCGTCCCGTAGGGTGCGAATTCCTACCTACGGGACGGAGGGAGTATATTATATATACTCCAATATGTTTGTACTTATTTTAGTTGTTGTAAGTAACAGGTGCACGTAACAGGTTGCTACCCAGATCATCTTTCATTGACAGCATGGATGTGCCTCATTGCAACTTTTCAATCTGGGATCCTCACATTCATCCTCTCCCCTGATATTAATATGAATGCCTGGATATTGACTTCTCCCTTTCAACTAATTTGCTGCTTTTATGCTGTGAGTCATCATATCCATTTTCTTGTTTAATTCGAAGAAAAAACCAAGAGAAATTTGAAAATAAAAATAAAAAATACATATATAAATCTTGGGGAAAATATCAAAAAAATTTAAAAAGAAATGCAGCGTACAATACTTGAGGCTTCTTGGAAAAATTACAAAATGATTCACAAAATAGACACTAATTACAAATTAATTTTGTGTAGAAAAATTATATACTTCTGTACAGAAAAAAATTATATTTTTGTACAAATTTTGTGAACTAATTTATAAATATAATTATTATTTTTTGAACTAAGTATGAAGATGCCCTTTTTTGTTTTTTATTTTTCTACCTATTTTTTTATATAATAGACTTCAATGTGCAGGGCTTGGCATCTGCAGTTACTTTCATAGCACAAGCATGGTGCATTTCAAAAAGAGGACCCCTTTTTTCTGCAATGTTCAATCCTCTATGTACTGTTATTGTAACAGTTTTTGCTTGTGTTTTTATGCATGAAGACTTTTTCATTGGAAGGTAACTACTCTATTATGCACCTGTTTTCAATTACAACTAAATAATGAGAAGTATTTTTTCTTTAAAAAAATTATCTCTTACTAATTAAAAAAAAGCAATTATATATATTTTTTAGAGGTTGAAAATATGGTCTATATTTCCCAAATTTCAATTTCACAAAAATATGATCTTACGTAATATGTTTCATGCAACGACAAAAACAAAATAATTTTAATAAAAAATTATCACTTTATTAGAGGAAAAAGGAGATAATTTTTAAACATTATAAAAAAATAATTTTTATGAGAAAAAAAAAAGGATCACTCACACACACATTGGGTAAAAAAATGACTATATTTATAAATTGGTTCACAATTTCTGCACAAAAGTATAATTTTTTTCAGCACAAAAGAATACATTTTTTTTCTACACAGAACCAATTTGTAATTAGTATCAATTTTGTGAACCATTTTGTAATTTTCCCAAAAGAGGATCACTTACACATTGGGTAAAAAAAGTGACTATATTTACAAATTGGTTCACAATTTCTGCACAAAAGTATAATTTTTACCTAGCAGGAACACATTTCGTGAAATTTATTGTGTTTTAGATCAAAATTTGATTTCTGTATTTATGATTAATTAATTACAGCTTAATGGGTGGAGTGGCTGTGATAATTGGACTATATATTGTGTTATGGGGGAAAGCACAAGACCACAAAGAGGTTATGGAACAAGACACAACCCAATTCAACAAGACCACAATTAATTATGATCATCTTTCAGATTGCAGAATTCATTTGGAAGACCCCCTTTTGCCTGAAAATTCATCAGATATAAGAGAAATATAAAAATAAATTTAATGTCCAAAATTACCTCTATTTTAAAACTCACATATATATAGTCATTATTTTAATTTACTGCCTAGTTCGAGTCATTATTTGTTTGATATAGAAAAAAAGGAAGAAATATTACAGGAATAACAATATAATACAATCCATGGGGGACACAAACACACAATATATGTGTATGGGTTAATATTAATTTGTAACTTGTAGTATGATAATTTTATCAATTGATAACTTGTATAATATTTAATCTATATTATATAAAATAATCAATTTGTAATTTATAGGTTTTAATTCGTATAACATAGTTTGCAATGAGATGAAACAAATTGCAAATGTCGAAAATTGAATAAAGACTATAATACAATTGTAAATTGATAAAATATCTCATAATAGAGAAAAGAAAAGAAAATAAAATAAAATAAAAATCAGGGTTTATATGGTAGGGTGAAGTCGGCCTGCCTCTTTAACATATTTCCGGCCCACATGCGAAACACAAATATAATTAAAACAAGGCCCTTATTTCACATTTTAAAAAAATTCAACTCTGACTAACCAAAAAAATCAGTATAATTTCGAAAAAATTATCAAAACCATCTACGTCTTTCGAAATAATTTTAAATTTTACACATATTTTCAATAATATATTTTGGAAAGTATGTTACCTCTTTAACTTTTTTTCTGAGATGAAATATTTAAAATTTTGAGATAAAGAAAAAAGATTAATCCAAGCAAATACATTATAGAGAAAAATATGTAACGGTATTACAACTTTTATTAAAGAGTATTACATCTTACACTGAACAATGTTACTTTGTTTTCCTACATAGTATAATCCAACAAATGCTAATCCAAAAAATATGCAAATATTTCTTAGTTACTTTACTCAATCGAATATGTATATAAAATGAATTGATAATATAAGTTAAAGAAGCAAGTTTCAAATTATAATATTTTGGAATTCAAATATTAAGCTACTTAGCGTCTGTTTTGAAACTCTACAAAATAACTTTTAGAATAGTTTTTTGAGAGATACTTTGGAAAAAAACTATTCTAAAAGCATTTTTTACTGTTTCAATACATACACTTAAAAAGCACAAGAGTTTTAAACAGGACTATGTCGAGACAAAAACAAGGTACAAATGAACATTAAGAAAGCATTAATTTCCTTGAGCAACTTATTATTTTCAACAACAACGAAGCAAAAGAGTTGCAATTAATCAAAATATGATCTTCAATGGCAAAAGAACCCAATGACTAAGCATCAAATGCAAAATAAATAGCGAACCCGTATAGAGAAGGCCTTTAATCTTCACGTGGTGTTTAAATTAGAGAGGCCCAGGAAATGTTCCATTCTCCCTCTGCTCGTTCCACCGATCAACCTGCCAAAACAATGATCCACATGAGCAAATACCCTTGAGATTCATAGAGGCTCTACGCTAACCTTAGTAGTTAAAAGGGTAAGAAAAGTCCATAAGCATAAAGGAAGAAGAAGGCCAAGAAGTTAAGTAGATGAAATACTGCTATGTTGCTGCTAAGAACGACCACATATGTGTTTATTCTGATTGGGATGCAATTGAACTTGGTTTGGGTAGGAACAGTTCTTAAAATTTAATTTTGGATTTCAAGAAATGAGACCCGAAAAACAACATTGGTTTGGGTATTGCCGTGTCGGATTGAAAAAATACATGTGAATTATTCAACTCTGCTCCCGCCAAAGAGAGGGAAAACGAAAAAAAAAAGTTATCAAGTATAATGATGTTAAGGCATTCTGTGAGCACAACACAAGCATTACCTGTGACTTCAGAGGTAATAGACTAATTAATAAATTTAATATCAAAGAGTTCATATAAAAGTGCATAACAAAATCAATGAGTTACAAGAATTATGATTATCCAATACTCTCAAACAGTTATACACAAAAATTATTAGAAGATTAAACAATTTGATGTCATAATATAGCAAACTAATTACTCATATAATAGAGCGGATGACAAATCAACTCACCCATTCGCCGGGGCAAAGGGAACGATAGTATTGGGCGAATTTATTACAATCTCCAGCTTCTTCACCCTTAGCAGCTACACACCTGACAACATAATAAAACCAGTAAACAACCAATCATTACAAGTGAAATCAATTCACTCAAGTTGGAGCATGAACACAAATCAATCACTCATGGCATGTGATCTGGCTCATGAGTCATGAAGTGGAAACAACCTACGCACAATATTAAATATACAAATTCGGTTTAAATTTGTGTAAAATTACAAGAACTTTTATCTTTTTTATTAGTTCAAAGGACTACATAATTCCAGGCTCTGACATCCAGTAATTGCACAATTGGAATAACATATGTTTGCCTATAATGCTTCAAGTATAGTAACAACACCAAACAAATAAAATGAACATCGAGCAAAAGCAATCAACTAAGACATGGGCACTCCCACGCTGATCCCGTAATAGAAAAATACGACTCAAAGACTCTAAAAATGTAAAGACAGTGATGATTAGGCGAAAGATGAGAACATAAGCAAGCATATACTCCTATCTACTTGACACTTAACGATGTTATTCAACCAATTGTCTGCCCTGAAATTCATTCCAAAGCTTTAAAACTATTCATCAATTCAGTAAACACATTGTCAAAATACTCAAACAATCCCAGCAATGAGAAATCAAGGTTCCATTGCAATTATATAATAAATTGAATCTAACCTGTGAAACTCAATGTAGCGGGTGAAACAATGCCGCGTCTGGTTCGTAGTCGGGAACCGGTAATCAGCCGGAGCAGTTTTAATTTCAATCTGAAAAGGCAAATTCAACGGAATCAATTACAAGCGATGCATTTAAATTCAACGAAAACCAAAAGCAATCGTAAAAAGAAAAGAAAAGCGAAAAAGAGATCAACAAATACGCATTAACGTAAAAACAAAACCGGAAAAGATATTCCCAATATGATGAGGAAATCCATTTATCAAAGCATTAAAAATTGTTGATTGGGACTGTATAGTAAGTGAAATCTGAAAAAAAATCATACGATAAACCGATTAAAACCTAACATTCGGAAACTTGAAATAGAAATTATGTCTCCATTATCGAAGATAATAATCGAAAATATAAATCAAATATAAACTAAATTAGGGATTTACCTCGGCCATTGGAAAAGGGGCAGATGACGGAGCTCGTAGAATTTGGAATCGACGAAACGAAAGAAAATGAAAATGGTTCTGTTCAATTTTGGCTTATTTGACCAATCCCAGAGAAGAAATGCAAGCACCTTCCTACGGTTCGTGCAGTTATTTACTATCGCGATTTTAAATCAGCGTGTTTAGCATAATTAACTTGATAACGGGAGAATGTTTTTCCAAACTGTAATGACATTACAAGTTCATAAACCAACCAAACGGTCCTAATCACACAATTTAGGATATTTTTCCACGAAAAGTATCACTTTGAAAATAAAATTAGGAGCATTATCCATGATGAGATTTAATTTTTATTATCATCGATATCGATATTGAGTAGAGACGATATTTCCATAATATTTATAAAAAATTAAAAGTAAATATTAATCTGCAATATTAATATCGGTTATTTTTTTATAAATTGAACTTAATACCGTTAAAAGATTGAGAAAATATAAAAAAATATCGAGAAAATATCTATAAATTTTGACAAAAATTGAAAAATAGAGTATTTTATATAAATTTATCATAAATGTAAAATTTATTTAAATTCTTTTGATAAATTTATGCATTAAATGATTGATATTAAATTTTTATAACTTTTAAAATTTATCAATATCGATATTTTCACAAACTTAAGGTTTCGATATTTTCATCAATGATATTTTTAGAGTTATTAAATTAAATGAGCCGTGAGCTCAGATCAACTCAACTCTTAAAGGCTCCACTCGATGTGTTAAATGAGTCAAACTCAAACTAAAAAAAATATTCGTTTACATAACAAGCTCGACTCGATGGCTAGGCTCAAAAAATAAGGATTATTTTATAAATATTATATTTATAATTTAGAGTATAAAATTATACTTACTCCATCCACCAAACTATTTCTCATTTGTGAAGTCACAATCCAAAAATATTCTCCTAACACCAACCACCACATATCCACAAAATTGAGTTAGGTAAGCCGTAAGCATACTGACACGATGGTAGCACCATACTCACCCATAATTAATTTGCACACTTCATCCAAAAAAAAAAAAACATTGAAAAAATGAGATGTCGAAGAGATTCAGATTCAACATTGCAAAACATACATAAATTAGTACAATAATTTTCAAAATGTGAGCTATATTCTAAAGAGAATTTGAATTTGGGTAAATGGCATACACTATAAATAAGAATTAATCAACGAATTAGGTTATACTCCCTCCGTCCATGAAAATTAGTCCACGTTGCCTTAAATAGTCATCCACAATAAATAGTCTACCTACCCAAACTGGAAAATTTTCAATCATTATTTTTATTTTTTTTTACACATATACTCACTTTTACACATCACATCAAATACTTTATTAATAATTAACACTTCTTTATACTAATACACCCACTTTTACACATCAACACCAACTTTTTTCTTAATAACCGTGCACAACTAAGGTAGACTAATAATTATCATGGACGAAGGGAGTAATATATACCTATATTTAGTTTATTTCATATATGTGTATATAAAAAAATAGTGTAAAAAATGATTTCCTAAAACTTCAAAAAAATTCAGAATCAGCTGAATCGTGGCCTCATATAAAGACCAACTCTGCCCATTGTAATATTCATAGTTTTAGCCTGATGGATTGTTGCCACCCTATAAAATGAGAGCCCGTTTAAAATTTGCTACCCTTGATATTAAGGTGTGAGATTTAAGAAGTTGATGACATCATCTACTCGAATTTGAGACTATGATACACGGATTCTTCTAAAAATGTTATAATGCAATATTGGATTCGCACCCTAAAAAGGGTAAGATTCTTGAATTCTCGTGTCGGATTCTCCACGTGGCTAATCCATCTATCACATGGCGAATCCAGCTAACGGATTCTCGAATCCACTACACGAATCATATTTATAAGCATTAAATATATTATTTATATTGATTTTTTTATTTAGTATAATTTAAATTAATAGTGTAACACTCGTTTTATATTGAATTTATTACTATGATTTATGTATTGAACTAATGTAACTCAAATTGATATTTTTTTTATATAATTATATTATATTATTGAATATACTCAAATTTTAGGTGATAAAAAATATAAATGATTTATAATTGATCTATAAAATTTTTATAAAAAATATATTTTTTTAGATATTATATATAATAAAATATAAATAAATAGACGAATTCTTAACGAATCACACCCTAATTTTTTAAGAAATTCGTATCCTCGAACTCATGATATCGTATCCGCACTCGTAAACATAGATTTGAGGTAAATTTTAAATGGGACAGTCATAAAGAGAGATATTTTTTTTGGTTTATTACAAAGAGAGATCGGATAAGTGTGCAATTTTTTGAATATTTGCACACTCATTTTGAGTGTGCTTTTCGTTGTGCAATTTTTATAATTTTTGCACAATTGTCCCTCTTCGCAACTTAAAGGAAAAGTGTGCCACTAAATAAAAAAATTATAAATCATTATTGATCAGTAAAAAAAATCGCATATAAATATGGCTTACGGTTCCTCTCAATTTCTTTATTACAAAATTTCTTGTGAATTTCGAAGAGGTATAGACATAAAATTAAAATAATTAATAAAAATATATTTTTATGGGATGCATGATAATGACCACACTCTATATATTGTGTCTATCTCTCTCCTAACTTTAAAAGATATTTACACAAAAAAATAAAGAGGATCCGAACTCATAAATATGATCATCTCGTTGTTAACAAATAAATATTGTTAAAAATGAATAAGTTTTATTCATACAAAAGAATGCGCGTGCACAGAATTTTATAGAAAATTCTCATATGAATATCCAGAAGTTTCCACTAGTAATTTCGACCGTATGAGATGCATCTCATAAGTCATATCCAGAACTTTTTCATGCATAATTTCAAGCCTCATTAATAAATATTAATAACCCCCTGAAATTTGATAAATTAGAACTGAATCTTGAAGTAAAAAGGAAAGATTGGTTAGAACTGAATTAAATAAGTTTGGATATTGCAATTAAATTATTTGTAATGTATATTTATATTTTTTTTATTAATAAAAAATACTTTCATTAAACAGGATATAAGAGATATCCTCAAAGATTTAACAAGTGTTACAAAAGTGAATCAATAACCACCGTACCACCCAACCTTTTCCTGTCCCTACTATAATTACAACTCAGAAGAAATATCAAAATCGTAACAATGAGTACTCGTCCAATACAGATACGAGATTTTATGTTTATTCGATCTCTTAACTTGATACCAATTTCAAACTCTCATTTTTTGTTTTAAATAAAATAATTTTATATTCAGTTTGAGTGATTAGGAGCGGGCTACTATCGTTTATGCGATCTTTTATATCAAACAAATTTAGAAAACAATCTACAATTAATATTAATTAAAGGTGAAATTAACTAGAAAATAATTAATTTGGTAACTTTGATTTGGGATTATTAATTTAGTCACACTAATTGGGACCAGAGTCGGAAGGATTAGATGGGATTCGGAATATCCCAGATCAAGATTGGATATCTGCCAACCAACAAACACAATATGAACTGGTACTAAATCCTTAATTCTGCACAATTACAGCAACCAAACAAGGTATAAATTAATTATGTACTCTTTTTTTTTTCCCTATTTACTGGGAACAAATTAAAAAAATATATAAAATTAACTTGGATATAATTTTTAGAATATTTAGAAATTTAACGAATTAACTTTTAATAACTAACAAATAAACATTTATCCATCTTATATCTCTGGAGTTTCAATTTTTTATTAGATTAAAAAAAATTATGGTATAAAATCTTAGTATCAGGGTCTTAGGAGGAGCACTTACGCTCATGTCGAATTTCAAAGAATTAAAAAAAAAAATTATCTTCAAGTGAAAAAAATATTAAAAATTAATATAAATAAATAAATTTCACATTTTTATGGAGTATATATTATGATTTTATATTGGATAAAATATATACTTTCACGATTGTTGCCCCCTCTCTCTCTCCTCAGGCAACCCTCTCTCTCTCCTCAGGCAAATTCACATTAAAATAAATTGTATGGTATACATTAATCAATCAAAAACTCCACTGCCTTCAGTGGAATTGTGGTCATAATTACACGACATTCCACTGCATGCCTAATGCTTTATCTTTTGACTTTTTTCTCTCACATTGCTTCATTCTAACTTCACATTTTATACATTTCCCAATCACGACGTACCAAAATGTTGTTCCCACTAATTTTAAATTATTTAATATTTTTCACATATATAATAACTTCACCCAACCCTAACCTTTTCACCACTATAAATAGGTAGCCATTCTAACGTTGTTATTAATTCCACCTTACACATCTCCTAATCATCAATATACATATACACACACAAAATCAAATTTTACTATTATACTCACAAAAACCCTAATTAATGGCAAAGTTCAATCCTTGCGTCTTCATTGTTGCTTTGTTTCTTATATCAACGGTCTCCGAAAGCCGCCGAGTCGAGAGAAAAGACCTCGGCTTGGACTTGGGCGGCATTGGAGTCGGCATAGGCACTGGCATTGGCATAGGCTTAGGAGGCGGCGGTAGTGGCTCTGGAGCCGGAGCTGGATCTGGCTCCGGCTCAGGTGGGGGTGGGAGCTCGAGTTCAAGCTCGAGCTCAAGTTCAAGTTCAAGTACGAGCTCAGGTGGTGGGGGTGGCAGCGCGGGCTCAGAAGCGGGCTCATCCGCTGGATCACGTGCTGGGTCGGGTTCGGGTGGCGCAGGATCAGAAGCGGGCTCGTCTGCCGGGTCCCGGGCCGGATCACGAGCTGGAGGCCGAGGGTGAAGGGTCTCCCTGCATGTAATTCATGGAAATAAATCAATGATTAAATATAATTAAGATATAATTAGAGTGTGTGAAACTATTGTCATAAGTGTACGTGTGTCAATAAGCTATAGTACTAATCATATGTACTAGCTTGTGCCTATATATGATTGTTGCTATATAGTGTTGATTGTTATGTATTTCTTGTTATGGTTTGGTTGACTAAGTGGTTAATGAAATTGTCATTTGTAACTATCTTAATTTTTGTTTTATCGGCAAAACAATTATTATTATTAATATTGAATAAGGGTACAAGTAAAACTCAATAGAAATACAATTCAAAAGTCTTTAGCAATCTAAAATCTTCTAGGGTTCTTCAGCCACTCTTTAAAAATATAATTACAAAGAGTCGGAAATTTTAAAGAACACCAACTCCAATAACGATCCTTGATTTCTTCTATTATTTTCGCCACATAAAAAATTTTGCCTTCAAATATGAGTTTATTTCTCTCTTTCCATATCATCCAAAACAATGCAAATCCACGGTCCAATAGCAAATGTACTCCCTCTTTTTCCGGACAGCATACGTGTAACTATCTTAATTTAATTAAATACATTTGTCTATATACGTTTATTATAGTATTTGATGTTTTATTGACCATTAAGTAAAGTCAGAAATTGATAATCGTGTATTTTCTGGCCATCTATATAATTTTTTTCTCTTAAAATATAGATAAAAGTTTTAATTTAATTAAAAAAACGTTTGGCCGCTAGGCAATATGTTATTATGAGAACTAATAAGATTTGTTATTATGTGTAAAGAAATTCAATTAGGTCCAGTATTTTCGCGCCTCACACTACTCAGACCGACATGCGGTAAATTTTTTAAGGGTGCTTTACATATTGGTTCAAAAAAATCACTATATTTACAAATTAGTTCATAAAAATTTGCACAGAAATGTTTTTTGTGTTTGCACATAAGTGTGATTTTTTTTGCACATAAACCATTCTGTAATTTGTGCGAGTTATTTGAACCAATTTGTACTTTTCTCATTTTTTAATTTTCTGAACTAGTCTTGCAAATCAATGTTATAGTACAATTTAAAATGGTTTCAGTTTTTCTTTTCTTTTTTAGAAAATAAAATCTTCTATCCTCTAAGTTTTATTGACTTTGTTTTTCATCCTTTAAATTTTTTTAATTTTAAATTTAGTCCTTTAATTTACAAAAAATTATGATTTTGTCGCTCGACCTATTATGGAACTAAAATCATAATTTTTTGTAAGTTAAAAGACTAAATTCAAAATTTAAAACTTAAAAGGACAAAAAATAAAGTCAATGAAACTTAAAGAACAAAAAATATATTTTCCCTTATTTTAATTATATAATATTACTATTAAATTAAAATATTTTAATAAAATAACTATATATATTGTTAAAATTTTAAAAATATATATGAATATAAATAAACTTTATTGTGATTTTTGTTTACAATATTATTTGCCAATTTTCTTAATCAAGTTCAAACAATAATAAAGTTCAATTATATCGATTAATTAGTTTAATTTATGTATATCATTGGAATTGACTTCACAGTCTCAAGTAATCTTTGCTAGGACGAGAAAGTATTTAATTTGTAAACCCTCGACAGAAGAGTCATCCGATCTCAGAGAAGATTGCCTCAACGGGCAACGAGCCATCCGAGCAACACACTAGGTGACGACCTGAGGACTCAAGCAGTACGAGCACCGAGCAATCATGAATACGCCGAGATCAGAGACGATTACCCACCAAATTCTCTACGACACTAAGGGCTCATTTGGTTCGTAAGATAAAAGTATCTATCCGTCGAAAACATGCATGTTTTCAACGGATAGATACTTTTATCTTACGAACCAAATGAGCCCTAAAGATTTTTCCTCCAAAAATATTCTTCCAACAATAACCATCTCATTGGCCCAAGGGCACACAAGAAGTGTCTACTACTCACATGATCTACATGATCACTCGACCATAACCGAATGTGGACTACAAGCAACGTGGGACTGCTGGGCACGCGTCCACACCGTAGCTTAGAACCAAATGTATAAATATGTTTCTCATGGCCATAGAAAAATAGGATGAAACATATAGAAAACACTCTCTCGTAATCAGCATGCATCAATCTTTGCTATTCATATATGCATAAACACACACATTCAAGTTGTAGACTGACACTTGTTTTACAAGCATTTACTTTTCAAGTATAAGAAGTTCGTATAATAATAATAAAAGCTAGGTTAAATTATTAATCCCACAAGATTAGTGGCAACTGTATTTCTAATAATATATGTCGGTTCTCGATTGTAGTGCAAATTAACTTGTTCCCAATTAACTAAATTGTAAAAATTAAAATAGCAATTAATTAACTAGAGCAAAGAAATTAAACTACAACTAAGAAATTTACTAAATAAGACACTAAAAATAGCAATAAAGTTGATAAATCAACTAAAATAACACTACGCGAAAAATGTATTCTGGTGCTCTTCCTTATGGGGTAATCAATTATGGTTCAATAAGTTCATTTATACCTTTTATCCGTCAAAGATAGGAGCAATCATAAAAAAAATTATACCCTAAACCACATTGGATAAGTTTAGAATTAACGTG
Source organism: Prunella vulgaris (assembly GCA_026898435.1). Lineage (NCBI taxonomy): Eukaryota > Viridiplantae > Streptophyta > Magnoliopsida > Lamiales > Lamiaceae > Prunella > Prunella vulgaris. The sequence continues at coordinate 73,475 of JAPKLY010000158.1, read as the reverse complement.
TCGATTAAGCATGTAGATTGTTATAGAAATAATTTACCCTTTTTCACCCGAATAATCAAACGAGTCTAAGAAAAATTCTAGCGTGTTTTTTCCACTCATATCCTAAGGTATACCACCTTTTGTCTCCTCACTAATTACCTAAAGATTAATTCGAGTAATCAATGTAGATTAATGGTAGTTCTAATGGAATTACCTAACTCTCGTTGCGATAACCCAATATCAACTCAAATCACACAAATAAACTAACACTCATACAAAATGAATATGTCAATTCAACTCTTATTGCAACAAACAATCTATCCACGTGAATTAAAAGAGCTAGTCATGCAATTGATCTAACAAAACTCATTAATCTAATCACTCAACCTTCAATTGGAATAAACACACAAAATCACCCCACTCATCAGTTAGCTACACAATTTCAAACACCCAAACATTAAAATTTAGTCAATAATCATAATCTCAAACAATAACTCATATCAAAATAAAAATAATAATCCATAGCTAAAATTAAAATTTAATTCTTTAATAAAATTTGAACTCAAATTAAATTTAATTATAAAAATTTTAAATCCTAACTAAGTGTTGAGTGTGTGAAGAGGAGTGAGAGGAATTTTTTATCAGTGTCGCATGTCTCCTGTGTATGTCAATAATCCTCCAACTGCTTCCTTCCTTCTTTTCCTTTTATACGCTGCTTCCCCTAATTCTGAATGGGCCAGTTAGAATTTAAAGAAATGGGCCCAGTAATTAATGGGCCTCAGTCCAAAAAAATAATAGAAGAAACTTTTACTAGCACGATTGGGAGTATAGCACGGGCAGTGCGAAATTTGCTTCTCCATGCTTAATTTATTTGATGGAACATATTGGTTAAAAAAAATCACTATACTTACAAATTGGTTCATAAAAATTTGCAAGGAAGTTTTTTTTTTCACATAAACCAATTTGTAATTTGTGCGAATTTATTGAACCATTTTGTACTTTTTTCTTCTTCGATGGTTGTGGCACGAGTCCACTCGTGTGATTAAATGTCGTCCGTGCTTAAATCTTCAAAATGAGTTGTTCCATTTATGTGGAAGTAAAGCACGGGCGAAGTATAGGTATAACACGAGCACGATTTTTTGGAAATATTGTAAAATGGTTCACAAAATTGATACTAATTATAAATTGATTCTGTACAGAAAAAAAAATGCTTCTGTGCAGAAAAAAATATACTTTTGTGCAGAAATTATTAACCAATTTATAAATATAATATTTTTTTTAACCATTAGCCACTGTATGCTTCCAGATTGATTTCTCATACGGTTCATTTACAAATGGGCTCTGTTTGCTTGGGCCTTTGTTCCCTTATCCATTCAACAATTTAATTGACTCGAACAAAATGTAGGTGTGAATTTTGCTCAATAATCTCAATTTTCTTAAAAAAGACAAAAAAACAGCAAAAGCAATACCTTTCTCATTTCAAGTGTAAAAATCAATTTAATATAATTAATTGCAAGAAAATTCAATAAAATTAGACACATAGCAAAATTTTTACTAATCATAAACCTTGCAATAAACAAATCTTCATCTAATTTAAAATTTTATCGTTGTTGCTCTCAACTCCTATCATCCAATCGAATTGATATTTTAGGAACAAACATACGCGTTTCTTAAAAATTGTATTTCTTAGTAAAAATAGTGACAATATGATTAAATATGCGTATAATGCAAATTGATATATTCTTTTTTAAAAAATAAAATATTCTATATGCACTTTTTTTTTTTAATTCGTGTCATTTGTAAGTGTGAGAATAGTCTGGAATATCCAACTATCACACTCTCATTATATCTTATTCAAATAAAATTTTCAAAAAAAATATCTCATTTCAATAAATTTTCTTAAAAAGTGTATCACGTCTATTGTTTATAATGCAAAAATTAAAATCTGATAAAAAAAAAACATTAAATACGATTAATTAGGCAGTGGTGCCTGCAATTGAGCATGAATGAAGGGATAAGAAAAAGTCGGTGATTTAATCAGTGAGCACCGCCCACAACTTTCTCTTCATGTCTAAATTTGGAATTAAAAATAATAAATAAATTGAGGACCCCGATTTACCGGCTTCGCTGGCAACAGCCGGTCATCGTTTGACTAGTAGAATGGAGAATTACGTGCACCCATGTGTGACTTGTGAGTATGTCACCCATGTTACTCTATATTATATTCCACCGAAATTACTAAACTGCCCATTGGTTAGTCCACTGCTTCACTCCACTAAGACCAATCAATGACATTACTTGACTTTGGACTGCAATGGATTCTTCGAGGTGTGTGTTTTTATTACATGGATCTTCAATTCAAAAATGGATCTATTTCATTCTTCATCAAGAGAAATTCAATTTTTTTATCCATAAATATTAGATATTAATAGTTAAAAATTTATTTATAAAATTTTCAAATACTCCAAAAATTATCTCCAAATAACTTTATATTTTTCTTAATTCGTTTTCAGAAAAAATCGAACTTAAATCACTTACTCGAATGAAAAGTTTAATGACCAGATAAACTAACCTACTTGATTAAGCAGAAATTCAATTAAAATCAAAAGATATTTTAATATACATTAACGCAATATGAAAAATTAATAAGGAAGTTGAATTTTGATATTGAAATTTTATTGTCATATCGAGTATACGGTGATCATCTTTCATGATCATGTGCTTCCTCTAAGTCAGTTGATATTGTGAGATCGGGTACAATACCTCCACGTTGTCAATCGCCTTTGGATCTTGTTGCTCATGTCTTCGTCCGTCATGATGTTGACTTGGTTTAGTTACATAACCAGATGACATCGTTAGTAAACGAGATGGAGGATCTCCACCTTCACATTACTGTTGTCCTATCGACCGACGATCAAACTCATTCCGATAATGCTTGCCCATGTAATTTTGTTTGGCGTGGGAGTCCGTCTTTACAACCTTACACCATCGATGATGCACTCTCGGATGAAGGAGAATTTATTTTCTTTTGACCTCAGTTGGAAGCTACCGTCGATGGAATTTTTGGCAGCTACTCCCAAAGAGAAGTTCACACACCGGCTCCCTTGCCACCACCATCCTCATGTTTGACAGCCCTTATTGCTAACACGACATTGCCCACCCCGTGCCCCGATCAAAGCCTCCACCACGACACCACCTCGATGGATCCAATCACACCATCTTCCACCAATCCCCCGATTGTCCTTCCTTCCAATCCATTTGGAATTTTTTCATCGTACCACCACTAACTCCGACCCTACCAGCCACAGGCCCTCCACAAATTTAAGCACTTCTCGTACTGTAGATGTCTTTGAAGTCAAGTGTAGTATCTTGATTATTCATTTCATTTTTTCTAAAGATTTTGAATGTATTGTCACCTCTATTCTACTGCACAAAATAAGGATTCGTGCAGATTCGATGACGAATCTTTTGAAGAGGAAGAAAATGATAGTGATTAATATGAATATTTAATCTTGATATTTATGCTTAATTAGAAGAATCATTTTAATTTTATTTTATTTTATTTAGTATCTATTTATTTCTTATTTTCCAAGTTTATTTTATTATAAATAGACAGATCCTACAATTTTATAAGTGATGAGTTGTATTTTGATATTGAAATAGTAGAGTATACAATGATCATATTTTATGTTTATGTACTTTTACTATATTAAGTAATAATTTATAGCAAAACAAAATGATATGTTATACACCCAATGGGTAGAAAAAAACTATTATATATTAATTATAATCCTCTAATACAATTAAAAATCTTACAACCGAATATTAAAATTAAGTGGAATCTGCTAGAATCGTGACATGGACATGTGCATATTAACAAAATAACAAAATAAACTTTTTGTCTGATCATTTAATGAATTGACATGATCACCGCTTCTCATAGTTAATTCAATTGTGCTAAATTTCCAAATTTCAGATTGATTTATTTGCCATATTATTTATTACTCCATCCGCCCGAATATAAACTACGCTCAATTATATATATATATTAATGTGATATATTATAAATATTATGGAATATTTTGTGATTTATTTACAAATAAAGTAGTAGTTTATAAAAATTATATCATTTTTTTTTTATAAATATTCACTTTATTTTTAAAAGGATCTCATTATACGCTCAACATATCATATTAAATTACGTATAAATAAATAAACATATTTTTTTATATAGAAGGAGAAATGTATTATCCATTATAAAATTAAGTTTTCATACACTTAATTTGTATCATATAATATTCTATAAATTTCATAGATTATAATAAATATTTATAAATAACAATAATGATATCATTAAAAAAGTGAGACTATTTAAGATAAAATCAATCAATATAAAATCAGATTAAAGAATTATCAAGAAACTTATTTCAATACGACTATGAAATTAACAATAAATAGCATGGATTGCCTACAACTTGTCTATAAAATTTTCAAAAGTTATAAATATGTTAATTTTTCAACCTACAAACAATTAATTTGCACATTACATCAAATTGTCTAGAAAATAAAATTCATAAGCAATTTGTCTATAAATTACCTACGAATTTCCCTATAAAAGTAAAAGTATAAATTTCATTTACATGGTCAAATTATTTAGTACTCCCTTCGTCCCGTAGGAGTATGCACCCGACGGGAGGACACATTTTTTTAAGAAAAATGTGTTTTATATATAAAATAGTGGCATATGGATAAATAAGTGTATATGTTTGTGAATGTGCACGTAAATCAAATTTTTTTTTTAGTAGTGTGCAAATTTATGTGGGACGTCCAAATAAAAAAAGTGTGCAAATTCTTGTGAAACTGTGGAGTATAATATTTTCTTATTTAGATGATGAGTGTGTAGAAATCATAAATCACTCACCATCACAAACTTTGTCTCACCCAAATGGCCCTATCCATTATTATTATTTCCTGCGATTACGACATCGTAGTAATTAACCTGTATGTAACGACGCTGCTACATTGACAATAACTCACATTTTACAAAGATAGCTCATATTTTGAATTTTTAAAAAATATAATTAAGATCGAATTTCAAATATTAGATTGATAAAATGATAAATATAGAAAGATGACGTAACTTTAGGAAATGAAATAAACATTTTATATTCGAATACATCAGTGTGTGACCACAAATAATTGAAAGAGACTTCGACAAATGTAGTGATTTAATGCAGATAATATTTGTATTGATTAGATTGTTAAATCGTAATATGTTGGTTTTATTTTATTTAAATTTAAATTTGTTATATTTTATTGCAAGAAAGTTGGTTTAAATTACATGATCGGTTGAGTTAAAATTTAAAAATTAGATACGAGTAAACAAGTCGAATAATTTGGAGCATTGTATCTTTTTCCTATTTTGTTTAATTTATCGAACTCCTCAATATTAATTTTGTAAATTTTTGTAGGGTTTATATTTGGCCCTAGTCTTGTATGATCAGGTGTACTGTACAATTCAAGTACATTTTTAATATATTACATAAAATACTATTGAAAAATCACGGGAGTTATTACTGAAAAGTTTATTTTTAATAGTGTAACTTCTCAATAATTATACGTACATGTGACTTTCCAATAATAAATGATGTAACTTTTTAAAAGTACATTTGAATTGTATAATACACCTGATGCACAAGAGACCTACTCTTATATTTGAGTCATTTGCGTAGTCCCGACTTTATGGATTGTTGTGCACCTCTCTTCCAAACCGTCAAGACATATGATTTATCTCCATAGTTGAGAGGCTTAATTTGTTTCAGTGGCGCTTATTATAAATTTAAAATTAGAATGATTATGGATATTGTTAAGGAGTCAATTTTTTTATAAAGTTAGTGGTTATTTTTTTGTTTAATTATCTTATTTTTATGATCGCATTCATGCGTAATAAATAATATCAAATACTATTATGATGAAAATAAATTTTCATTCATTCACATTCCACACTTGACGTCAGTGATAATACGAAGAAGATGACTTGAAAAGTTCAAAATGAGTGCAAAATAATTGCCATGCTTATAAAAAAATCAATAATCTAACTCATCGTTTTGCTAGAGCTTTGAGTCGTTCTCAGATTTTTATTATTGTATCAAGCATTCATTTGATGGGGATGGCCTTTTTTATAGTTACTATTTATAATAGAAGATAAGAAATTACTAAAATAATTGGTTATTTAGAAAATAAATCATGGCATTTTCATGATTTCCAATTGCAACACTTGTAATTTGAAACCTGATATTTTAAGTTGCAATTTATTTTACGTGCTTTTGACAAGTTTTGTTAACATTTTAGTGTGTGAAACTGTTAAAAAGTTAAAAGGTTCTTATAAAAATTAAAATAATAATAAAAGATTGTGATTAAATTGAAATAATTCAGCGAATTTGTTTACATTTCTTTCAATTAATGTGCCATTCATTGATATGGTGGAGATAATAGTTTTAGAATGGAAATCAACGTTTCATAAATATATTCTTAATCTTCTAATTAGTAGGAGTATAATTTATTAAGCGTCTATTAAGTATGAGATTTATAAGTAATTAATAAGTGTGTATAATTTTTATAATCATAATATGTATTGTAATGTATAAAAGAAAATCGAGTTTGAATCTTGAGTATTATTCTTAGTCTCAAATTTGAGTATTGATCATGAGCCTGAAAGTTGAGTATTAATTCTGAGCCTGGAAACATAAGTTTGATCCAGAGCCTGAAAGTTGAGTACTAATCCTGAGCCTGGAAACATAAGTTTGATCCAGAGCCTGATTGCATCGGTCCTGAGTCATTTTATCCTAAGTTTGAAAGTGTCGTTTCTTGAGTCACTTAAACTGAACCGTTCTTTGTTTGAACCATTCTGAACTGAAAGTCCATAACTAACTGAAAAGAGAAAACGAAGGCAACCTCAATCATAGTGGCATAGACAGTTAATTCAAGTCGTTGGATGAATAATTATGTTGGGCTTTGATCGGTTATTCTTGGCAGTTGCAACCATACATTTATTCTGGTTGGTTATGGATTTAAGATTCAGTTAAAAGAATTAGTGTTTACACATATATAAGTATTCGAACCAGAATGAAGAACATATACTAACAAATTGAGAGAGAAGCTTTGTATTTTGTAAACACCATTCATCGATTAGTAAAGTGAAGAGTCTCATTCCGTGGACGTAGATTAATTTGATTAAACCACGTAAAATCGTTGTTGTTTGTATTGCATCTTGATTTCTTAATTATCTTTCTGCAACTGTATTCATCTTAATTTGAAGAAGGAGTTATTTATTGGTTTGGTTCTTGAATTGTATCTGAAGATTGAATCATTCATAACATGTATATAATTATAATTTTTTCTTTCTTAATTATATTTTCTACGCCTATTCAAACATTTTTACGAGACTATTTGTTTAGTTTGCAAGAAGTTACTGTAAATCCATGTATTTGTAAAATATGCATAAAATATTTATGTTCTTTATTAAATGCATAATAATCTATCCCATGTTTTATAAAAGAGTAAGTCTCCTGTGTATCAGTTACACGGTGCAACTCAAGTTCATTTTTAAAAAGTTAAACAGTTTATAACTGAAAAGTTAAACAGTTTATTACTGAAAAGTGTATCTTTCATAGTTTAACTTTTTAGTAATAAACTGTTTAATTTTTTAAAAATGAACTTGAGTTGCACCGTGTAACTGGTGCATACAAGACTAATTCTTTATAAAAATATGCATGAAATCTTCAATATTTTCATTCAAAAACCACTAATAATATAAATTTGAAGCGAGAATTCACATATTTAATTATCTTCTATTAAAAGTGAACAATAAAAATTTCATACATATTTTTATGATATTTTATGCACTTATAAAAGGATGATTTTCGTGCATCTTTTATGAAAGAAAATTTTATGCATTTCATAAAATATATTCATGCATACCTTTGTCAAGCATATAGGAGTTTTATGTAATTAATGAAACGTAAATGGGTTTTGTGCATATTTCATTGAACACAAGAGATTTTTATGTTTTCTTATCCGTTGAGTTTGCCTTGTTTTGTGTCCGATAGTTTCCCGGTCTACAAGAATTTAGGTGGAGCTCGTTTTGAGAATTATTTAAAAAATAATCACGGATTAATACAAAAATAATGCACTAATTTTAAATGGATACAAAATTTTTTGCATAATAGTGTAAATTTAAATTGAATAATAAAGTAATTTTTTTGCATATCGTACCAATCTGAAAATAGTGCATATTTTTATACCATTTGGTAATTGGCTCATTATTTAATAGTAATGAGAATGCAAATGATTAATATATGCTAATTGTATTAGTTAATAAGAATAAAAATGATATACTTTAATTTTAATTTATATAAAATAATTATTACCCTATTTAATTATTTTATTTTATTTTTTCTCTCTAATCATTACCCTCATTTAATTATTTTTCATTATTTCTTCCCTCTACTCATTACCTCCATTTAATTATTTTTTATTATTCCTTCCTCTAATACAATATTTTGTAAAATTTAAAGGAAGTTTTAACCTGAGTTTAGTATTGCCAAGAATTTAAATTATGGCAAGTAAATGAGTATAATTAGTTATTTTGTTATTTGTATATGTGGTTGGTTAAAATAAAATAAAAAATGAAGAAGGAAATTGTATACTTACTATTTTTTTTAAATTTAAAGAACATAAGTAAGTTAAAGTATAATATGGTTTGGTCAAAGTTACCGAAATTAAAAAAAAAAAAAAAAACTGTGTAATAAATGGTTGCTCCACATTAGCAAAATGCATAATTGCATGATAAATGCCAGAAACATAAACTTTCATATGAAATTTGCTTTATAATATAATATACAGTATTATTATATGTATTCAATTTAAAATTTATAACACAAATATTAGATTAATAGTAAATATATGTAATCATATTAGTTTTTAAATAAAAAAATATTGAATGCATACATCATACTGCTCTCTCACTCCATGAGTTTTATTCTCCTTTAGTTGGGACATAATTTTTAAAAAAAATAGTATTTTTTTGAATATATAGATAAACTAAGAATATTATGATGTTCATTTATTTATTTGTGAGTGTTATTTATTTTTTAAAAAGAATTAAAAATAAAATTAGTGGACAACCCAAAAAAATATAATAAAACTTTTTTTTAAAACTTTTTGCTAAGACTTTATTGCACTAAACCTCTCAAACTATCATCAATTTTACACCTAAACCCTGAAATATAAATTGTTGTACAAATAAATATAAACTATTAAATTTTGACACATAAACCCCTAAATTTAATTTTTAGTTAATTACTACATTTTAGTTTTCTCACATGATGGCTATTTTTGGGGGAAAAAAATTGACATCAAACAATGGAATAAGATGGATGTACAAGACAAATATCGAAATAAGAGGGCGACATACTCTAGACGGTGTTGTCACGAAAACATGATGGGTAGATGATAGAAGTAATAAAGAGTTTTTTTTAAAAGAATTTTAACATTAATGTTGTATTCTAAATTTTGCGCACGTTAATATATTTTATTTAAAAGAAATTAATCAAAAAATAAGTTCAATAGTTTATGCGCCAAAATTAAATAGAGTTTAGTGATTTATATTCTAAAATTTATTATTATCTTTGTTATAATTCTTTCTTTCTATTTTTATTATATTTTTTTCATAAAAATAATAAAAGGAGAAGAAAGATGTGAGATGGAAGGAGTAGATTATTTGTATCAATGTATAAATAAAAGATAATTTATATAAGTGCAAAATAATTAAAAGCTTATTTTCAAACACAATTAGTAATTTATAATTATTTTTTCATTTGAAAAGTTGGATTTTACCAACTTAAAAAAAAAGTGATTCTCCATTTTTCAAATGAATTTGAAAACATACACCATGTAATTGGATGGGTTTACTGCAAGTAGTAAGCTAATGTATGGTCCTAATCTTCATTGTGGATGATTTGTCACATTTTTAGACGACACCATCTATCCAAGATATAGATTATATTTTATTTATTTATTATTTTGAAATAATGTGTCAATGATATAATTAACATTGAACACCGTTAATATTAATATTTTTATTTTAAATGTTAAAGAACTAAACAAAGGAAAAAAAGGTGTTCATTTATTTTAAATGTTAAAAGAACTAAACAAAGGAAAAAAATTATTATAATTTATAAGAGGAACATTTTACTAATTTTATATATCCATTAAAATCAGCTCATGACTTTATTACAGGACAACTATGCTAAGTAATTATACATGTATAAGTTGTCATGAATCAATCACACTAATTAATTGTTCTAAATTTATTAAATATAATAATATTTTTGTTTTTTTATAAATTACAATGTGTCTTTTTAAAGTTTCCATCAATATACAAATTAATTATTTATTGCAATTTTGTTATATTAAATTAATTTTTATTTGTAACTAAAAATGATAAGACATTTGAAGTCGCATTTAACTCGCTATATTAGGTTAATATCTAGCGTCTTGCATGACACTGAAGACGAATTTACGTCAAAATTAGCCAGCTATATATAGTTTGTCAAATATGAATATTTTAACAAGATGGATAATCTTATTTTTAAATCAAACACACCCTCAAAAAATTTTTTTGAGGTTCGTATGAAAGTAAATTTTCTCCATTTAACACCTATTATAAAAAACTCCAAAAGGAATTATTTTGGAAATATGATTTAAAAGTGATTTACACTAATTAATTACATGGTAAGTTCGATATATAAAGACACAGGGATGGATGCCACTGGCTTTTGTCGCGGTGAATGATATATAGATGGTGGAAATTTCTTCCTATATTTAAAGGTTTTGTTTTAGATAAATTTCACATCTTGCCAACTAGAGATATTTTTGTTTCTCGAAATTCGATCTCTCTATTATTTTTCGGCACATTTACATATTAATTTTAATAAATAATTATATTTATAAAATATTTATATAGATATATAAAAAAATTAGAATAAAAATAATTTTTTGTACAAAACTAATTTATAATCAGTGTCATCATTTTAAATTATTTTGTAATTTTCTTATTTTATTTCAATATAGCCTATGTGATGTGAGACGAACTTGACATTGGGACGGATAATTCCTAATTACTACGGGGATTCATCGTGAATGGGGTGGAAAATCCCTAAAAAATGAAGACGGGGTTAGGGACGGGAATTTTTTTTTTTGCCTCGTAGACGGTGGCGGGGTAGGATCGGGGATTGAATTCCCCGCCTCGCGGGGAATATTCGATTCTCATTCTCCTTCGGTCCCATCTATTTTTATGTGCATATAAATACGTACATATATATGTATATATACATAAATATATATAAAATGTAAGTAAATAAATTAATAAAGTAATTAATATATTTTTTAAATTTTAAAATTTATACACATTTTAAATTAATTATTTTCTATTTTAAACATACTTTAAATTTGTATTTTGTATTTTAAATATGTTTTAAATTCATATTTTAAATTTTAATTATTTTATAAGAAAATTAATGCATCTTATATTTTTATATTTATTAATGATCAATACTTTTTTATTTTTAAATAATAAATTTTTTGGGGAGCAAGAAATTTCTGCGGAGACAGGTTGCCCGACCGAGTTGGAATGGAGACAAATTTTTTTCCATGAAGTTTGAGGGGATGAGAAATGAAATTCACCGCGATCACATGAACGGGGATGAGGATTAACCTACCATCCTCGTCTTGTCCTGCTGATATTCCTAGAGACAAGATATGATGTGAGTCTTTTAAGTTTTGATAGAATTTGATTGATTTAAACTAATTTCAGACTCTATATATTATTCATAAATAACTACAATTCAGTATTTGATCTTCTCAACTATCTTTTTAATTGAAGTGTATTATTTGCTCTGATTGAGAGTATTTCTTCAAACTTGTGTGAAATAAGAACAACTTTTTATCTTGTCTATTAATTCTCTACATTAACTTGAGTTTAATTTACAATTTTTTCTAACTTATCCCTATATCAATATCGAAAAAATCATCCTATTTTTAGCTTCTTACAAAAATCATTAAGAATACATTTGAAAAAGAAACATCACACTTTTTTTTATTGGAAAGAAAATTTACACCTCAATTTTATACAAAATATTATTATTATTGAATTCAAAATGTAAATAATCCAACTGATAGATGAAATTTCTCCCCACATTTATATATTTTCTTAATTTGTTAAAGTAATTTAAATTCCAAATATACATAGAATTTGAAATTCAACTAACCGCGTGGACTCCCACACTCTAATTCTGATCACCACGACCGTATGTATCATGCTAAACAACCGTACACAAACTGTATATAATAAAGTCAAAATTAATGTATATTCGTATCGCCCATTGGTTCATTTTAATGTTTTTCCGTATTATTATTTAATAATAATAAAAAATATAAACTAATTTTGCAGACTGCCTGACAGCCTTCCACCGCGTTCACGCGCTTTCTTCCCCCTTTTAATATATAACCCCCAATCTTCTTCCCTCCCCTCTTTAGCAGATGCCTCAACAATCCATCTGCTTCCTTTTTCAAATTGATTGATTCCTGATTTAATCCCCCATCTCAATTTTTGATTCATCACCAGGATGCGTTCGTTGGAAGATGGGGAATTGTTCCTGCCTTCAACCCCGGGTAAATTCAAGGATAAATCGAACACAATGCACCGCCAATTTTACCGGTGCTTTGCCTCCACGAGCACCATGTTCCTATGGGCTCTGTTTCTGGTGGCGCTAACGGCGGCCTATTTGAGTTTCCGATCCTTCGTCGATTCCGGCAGCAAGTATTTCAACACAACCTGGGGCGGCATCCAATGGGAGAAGCAGATCCGCGCCTCCGCCCAGATCCGCCGCCACAACGGCTTCTCCGTCCTCGTCACCGGCGCCGCCGGCTTCGTCGGCAGCCACGTCTCGCTCGCGTTGAATAAACGCGGCGACGGCGTCGTCGGATTGGATAACTTCAACAACTACTACGACCCTTCGTTGAAAAGGGCTCGAAAAAATCTCCTCAATTCGCACAATATTTTCATCGTGGAGGGCGATATCAACGACGAGCGCATGTTAGCGAAGCTCTTCGAAATCGTGGCGTTCACCCACGTGATGCACTTGGCTGCGCAGGCGGGTGTGCGATACGCCATGGAGAATCCCCAATCTTACGTTCACAGCAACATTGCCGGACTGGTTACGCTTCTAGAAACATGCAAGAGGGCCGACCCGCAACCCGCCGTCGTTTGGGCTAGCTCCAGCTCCGTTTACGGGTTGAACGAGAAGGCTCCGTTTTCCGAGTCGGATCGGACCGATCAACCCGCTTCGTTATACGCCGCTACGAAGAAAGCGGGTGAGGAAATAACCCACACCTATAACCACATCTACGGGTTGTCCATAACCGGGTTGCGGTTCTTCACGGTTTACGGGCCCTGGGGAAGGCCCGACATGGCGTATTTCTCCTTTACCCGGAATATTCTGCAGGGGAAGCCGATTACGATATATCGGGGCAAGAATCACGTCGATTTGGCCCGTGATTTCACTTTCATTGATGATATTGTGAAGGGCTGTCTCGGATCGTTGGATTCCGCTAAGAAGAGCACGGGTTCGGGCGGGAAGAAACGGGCCCCCGCTCAGTATCGGATCTTCAATCTGGGCAACACTTCTCCGGTGACGGTGCCGATGATGGTCGGGATTTTGGAGAAGCAATTGAAAGTGAAGGCGAAGAAGAACGTGATCGAAATGCCTGGAAACGGCGACGTTCCGTTCACACACGCGAACATAAGCTCGGCCCGAAGAGTATTCGGGTACAAGCCCACTACCGATTTGCAAACCGGGTTGAGAAAGTTTGTTAAATGGTATTTATCTTATTACGGCTACGATCATGGGAAATCTGTAAAGCGAATTTAATTTCATACCCTTTTTAGGTGGATTATTAGGAATTAAATTTTTATTATTTTTTTGAAGGACTTATAAAAATGAAAAATGAAAAAATGTATACGTTCTTTTCAACGGATGAGGGGCAAAAAAGATGAACTCCTTATCTTCATTTTATTCTTTCTAGACTTCTTCTTTTTTTTTTTTTTTATGTAAAGAATAATAAAAGTTTATTCTTTATATTCTGGCATATTACTTTTTTTTTTCCCCCTTTTTACTCACATTTGTACAAGTTATCTATTATTAGACTGCTGATAACAAACTCAATTTCGAGTTCTTGAGTTTAAGTCCAGTTGTTTGTATTCTTGAACTTTTGGATATTCCGACATTCATGTGTTTATGTCGATAAATTAGCTCATTTTATTAATTTTATTTTTATCTACACTCTTGAGGGGATAACTTTTAGATGTAAAGGTCATATATATATATATATATATATATATATATAATTAAAAAAAATATTTTCATTTAATAGATAAAATTATTTATACTGAAAAATTTAGTGTGATTGTACTTAATAGTGATGGTTGATTACATTGAACAGTTTACACTGTTATTAATTTTTTAGTGTAATCAACCCCATATTTTTTGATATAATTAGACTTAATTTTTTCAGTGTAAATAATTTTAAATTTTTTAACTGTTGAGTGTGTGCACCAGGTGCACTTGACTTACTCTTTTTTAGATTGAGTAAATCTTCCGTACATTAAGACTCAATTTGGATGGGTGGATTTGAAATATGTGGATTTCACACACAAATAATTACTCTCCACATGAATTTATAAATACTTAGATTTGAGTTATTGTTTAAAATAGAGGAATACTAAATTCCCTTCAAAACTATGTCATTTGAAATTCCTCCAACCTACCTCTTTTCATCTCTATCTCTCTTTACATTTTTTCTTCTCTCCCATTTTTTTTTATTCTTAACTTGAAATATATGATTTTTTACATGTAAATTATTTAAAATTTTATTTTCAAATCCATTCATTCAAATGGAGTTTAAATGTATTTTGTAATTTGAGTGTTTTTTTAAAATTATCGGTGATATTATAAAAATGTTATTAGAAAATCGTGGTCAGTATTTTAAGTAGTAGAAAGAATGGGTTTTGGTAATAATATTATAATGCATATAAAATTAAATTAACCTTTCCGATTTGGCTAAAAACAACTTTAACATAAATTTTTTGTATAATTTTACAGTCAAAATTGATACCCCTCCGTCCCAAAAGTGTTTTCACCTTTGAGATGACATAAATTTTAAGAAAAGTAGAGTGTTGTGTAAAATTATATTATTAAAATAATGAAATTAGTTGGATTGTGAGGATAAAATTAAAATAATAGTTTGCATTTATAGGGTGTGAAAACAATTATGGGACGGACGGAAAAGAAAAGTGTGAAAACAATTATGGGACAGAGGGAGTACTATATTATATTATCCCTCCGTCCCGTATGAATTTGCACCCTATGAGACGACATATTTTTTAAGGAAAATATATTTTATATATAAAGTATTGACATATGGGTAAATATGTGTATATATTTGTGAGTGTGCACGTAAAATAATGTTTTCTCTTTTAGTAGTATATAAATTTATGTGGAACGTTCAAATAATAAAAATATGCAAATTCCTATGGAACGGAGGGAGCATTATCTCAATTGCTGTCACATTTCTTTTTACACTTCATATACTAATTGGCATAAAAGCTCAATATATTAATAAAACTTTTTGCCATCATGTTAATAATTTACGTTTGTGGAAGCATCTCAATTATTGGGACACTTTACTTTAGTCAGCATCATCTGTAAAATTCACGATTCTCTTTATGGCAAGTGTGTGCAGCTGTTTTTTCTGGTTTTATTTCTGTCACCATTTTAGTGGTTAACATATTAGTAACACTCATTTTTGTTTGTCTTTATTTACTTAAATACATGTATAATATTATTTATTATATTAAATAAATATTAAATACATGTATAATATTATTTATTTTGGAGAGCGGTATTACGTAGAATTGACTAGTGTATTAGTTGTAATCATGTGTATGGCCAACTGCAACATGTAAGCGTCATCTGGAAAATTCTACATTTGGAGAAAAGAATTCAATGCTTCCAACCATAATTTGCACCACTAATTTAAATTTCAGAATATAATCATATCGGAAAATTCTCATAATTGTGAAAAATTAAAATTTGGAAACTTCATACTCATACCATCCTACAAAAATGGACTTATTTTCTATTTTTGTCCATTCTATAGAGGTGGACCGCTTACTTTATACTAAAAGTATCATTAACTTTGTATTTCTATTTTCACCTCTATTTAATTTATTTTGTTATTAGTAATTATATTGAGACATGACTCATGAGTAACTGTTGGGGCTAAATAGAAAAGAAAAAAAAAACTTCATCTATTCCATAATTATTTGCACACTTTTTATTTTTATTAATTTCACAATTGTTTTTACATTCTTTAAATAGAAATTATTGTTTTAACTTTATTCTCATACTATTCACATATTTACTCAAATACCGTTATTTTTACATTCAATCCAAATATTTTCATTATTTTAATAATATAACTTTACACATCATTCTATTTTTCTTAAAAGGTGTGCACACCTAAGAATGAAAACACCTCTGGGATGGAGGGAGTATAACTTTTATTTTCTTAATGTGTGCGTGAAAGAACTTGTGATTAATCTACTTTTGTGAGACGGAAGAATTATTAAATACTTTAAATTTAAATCCCTTTCTAAATATGAGAATTCTACAAGAGTTCACACACTTATATAGATGTACAAGGGTGAATAACACTCTTAACAAATAAAAATAATAATTAATAATAACATTCCAATTGTACACACCGGAGAGAACTCTCAGTTCACCTCCTGTGCAACATCCTCTGGAATCGTTTGCTCAAGTAATTGCTCAGAAGGTCGATAAATTCTGCTCAGATCATCCCAGATCTCCTGTTGGCTCGGTCCGAGATCTTGCTCAAAATCTTCTCCAAGATCGGAACCAGGATCACCCTCGTCGAGGTCAACTTCTTTTGAAACCTCACCAGACTGCTCCCGAGCCTCAAAGACCTCACGAACAGCTTCGGTATTAGGGGATGCAGAACTGGTCCCGAAAACATCATGAATAACTGAATGAACATCTAGATCAGTTTCCTCTTCAGTGTCTTCGTCTGCTAATAGCAACCTTCTCCTAGCAGGCGGAGGGGGGGCCGGTTGTCCAAGTTGAGCAAGTTGTTCACGTCGAGCCGCTCGCAAATCCTATTAGCAAATAATAATATAAATAATGATGATGGAGATGAAGCAGACTTGATTTATTGAACATTGGTTATTTAGTATTGCAGCAACGTTTGGGCTTTATTTATGTTTTAGTTCAATACTTTATTCATTTGGCCTTTTGTTTAAACCTTAATTATGTTGGTATTTATGCATTTAGTGTATGAAGATGATGAGATTTTTTGATTGAATGAAAATTTAAGGATTTTTTTCGTTCTATCTTTACAATATTCTTGAGAATCAACATATATAAAAGGTGTTGTCTCTCTTTTAAGGTACACGCACGCTGCATCATTAGGTATTCAGTTGCCAGTTGTCGATCCTATTATACCTCCACGAGTGAGCCCAACCGTGATGTTGTCACCAATGCTATCTTGGCCAAGTTAATAGGATAATTGAGGGTAGTTGTCCAGTTCCTTACGGCGCAAGTAACTAATCCTTCCCTGCACTACCCATCATGCAACACTCTCACCATGTCGGTCCTACCAACCCCGATCTCTCTCCTATCCTCGAGGATCACGCTTCATCCGATGATTAAGTCACCATTGAAAACAATCCCTTTGCTCCTCTCGCAACAAAAGATGTTCTCTGAGTTCCTGATCTGCGCACTTGAGAGTCAAGTTTCAAACTTGTCCTCCCCGATTTTACTGGTGAGAACCAACCCGAAGACCTTCTCGATTGGCTTGTCATAATCGAAGATATCCTGTATTTCAAAGATATTCCCATCAACCATCGTGTCGCTTTGGCTGCAACGCGCTTCCATGGTCGTGCAGCCACATGGTGGTGTAAGTTGAAGACCCGTCGCCAACGGGAAAGACGAAACAAAATTATTGCCTGGGATAAATTCATTAAGAATTTGAAACAACAGTTCCCCCATTTCAATTTTGTTATGACTTTATACTAGAAACTACAAAACCTCTGCCAAGACTCTTATTCTGTTGATTCATATACCGATGAGTTCTATATGTTTCTGTCGTGTAATGACCTCACGGAGTGTCATGAACAATTGGTCGCCCATTATATTGGGGGCCCTCGCATCCCATTTCAGGACACCCTCACCTTAATTGCCCCCACCAATGTCTTGAAGGCTCATCAATGTGCCCTCACTTTAGAATGCCAATTTAATCGCTGCTAGTTCTCGTTTTTCATATAATTCCCCGGACATAATCCCCCACAAACTCAAAACCCTAATCCGAGTGACACTCATTGTGGCCAACCGATGGTTCATGAGGCCAGACCTCGCATCCCCGAATATGGCCACGAATGTCTTCTTGCAGCAAATATTTCTCTTGCAGCAAATATGGCCACGAATGTCTGCTTGTCCAAAATCTAGTACAACCCGTGGTCTCCTCATGCAGGACATATTGGATGATGTCATTGACAACCTTGCTTCTTATGGCAATGACACTCTTCCCACACTCGAGGAGTTCATCCCTAGTGATATGGGCCCAGCCCTCACCGTACGTCACACTTGCTTAGCACCTCGCGCGCCTGTCAATTACACTCAATGCAGTGCTATCTTCGAATCAACTTTCACTATTCAAGACAAGGTATGTCACTTTATTGTTAATTTTGGTGCGTGTGAAAATGTTATGGCTTCTAATGCTGTGCATAAACTTGATCTTATACCTAAATTACAACCAAAACCATATAGTTTATCGTGGGTACAAAGAGGAATTTATTTTACAATTGATCATCGAGTTTTGGTGTTGTTTTCTATGGGAGATAAAAATCAAGTTTCGGTGTGGTACCGATGGATACTTGCCATCTCTTGCTAGGTAGACCATGGCAATATGATCGCGAGGTAGTTCATGATGGAAAGAGCAATACATATTCATTTATGCATGTAGTCATGCAGGTTACACTTTTTCTATCTCCCCTTATTCCTCCAACACCAACACCAAGGCCTTCTATTGTGTTTCTTGACCATCGTGAGTTTCTTCGGGAAATGCAATTTGAGACACACATCATCCTCCTGCTTGCACATGATATGTCGGCACCTGTTGCTGTGACACCTCTCATTGAGTTTAATGATGTGTTTTCCACTGACCTTCTGTGGAGACTTTCTCCTCTCCGTGATATACAACACAACAACTATCTTATTTCGGGAGCCCCGCTACCAAATCATCCTCACTATTGCATGAGTCTCGTGGAGCATGAGGAACTCCATCGTCAAGTTGAAGATCTTTTGCATAAAGGCCAAGTACATGAAAGCTTTGGCCCTTTGGTTGTCCTGCTCTTCTTGTCCCAAAAAATCTGGTGATAGGAGAATATGCATCGATAGTCGAGCTATTAATAGAATTATAGTACACTACCGCTTTCCATCTCGCGCCTTGATGACTTATTGGACCAACTTTGTGGCGCTTCAATTTTTAGTAAACTGGACCTACGCAACGGCTACAACCAAATTCGCATTCGTCCTGGGTTGAATGAAAAATGACATTCAAGACACGTAAGGATCTTTTTGAATAGCTTGTCATATTGTTTGGTCTTATGAATGCCCCAACCCCGAGCACCTTTATGCACGTAATGAATTAGGCATTGCATCCTTTTATTGGCTCGCGTATTGTTGTTTATTTCAATGATATTTTGATCTATAGAAAATTCGAAGTATAGTATATCACCCACCTCCGTGTGGTCCTACCCATTTTGTGTGCAAAGTAATTTTATGCATCGCACAACAAATGCTCTTTTTTCACCGACATTGTCTTCTTCTTGGGATATCGTATTTTAGCTTCATGGATTTTAGTGGATGAACAAAACATGTCAGCGATTCGTAATTGGCCGCCCCTATTACTATGACCGCTGCCCACAGTTTCCACGGATTGGCCTCATTTTATCTGTATTTTATACCTGATTTTAGTGGAATTATGGCCCCCATTACCGACATGATGCATGGTAAATCTTTTGCTTGGACACCAGATGCCAACACTGTCTTCTTGGAAGTCAAGCACTTACTTACTAATGCTTCAGTCCTTATCCTACCAGATTTTTCATCCCCTTTTGAAGTTCATTGTGATGTGTCAAAACTGGAAATTGGCACAGTATTTAGCCAGGGTGGCCGCCTTATCGCTTACTTTAGAAAGAAAATCAATGGTGCTCACTAACGATATAGTACATACGATGTTGAGTTCTACGCTGTGGTGCGGGTTTTACGCCACTGGCGCCATTACCTATTTCATCGGGAATTTGTCTTATACACAAACCATGAGGCTCTTAAATACTTGTCCAACCAAGATACCTTTTTCTTCTAGACATGCTAAGTGGTCGACTTACATCGAACAATTTACTTTTGTGGTTCATCAGATAAAGTGGCCGCGCTCTCAATCATCGCACCTTCTTGATTGTAGAGATGTGCATGTTGAGGTTTTGGGCTCTGATTCTTTTTGGGAACTTTGTCCCACTGACCCTACTTTACACACAATTATCTCTAACCTGGTTTACAACAGGTGCCTTGATTACTTACTTGTTGATAGATTCCTCTTCAAGGGCATCAGTTTATGTATTCCCGCATGTAGTCTACGGGCGAAGATAATTTCTGAAGTTAATGGCATTTGCCATGTGGGGAGAGATCGATCATTGGAGCTACTGCTATGCCATTTTTATTGGCCTACGACACGCCGTGATGTATCCAAGTTTGTGACTTGTTGTCGTACTTGCCAGCTTTCCAAGGGTACAACACCGGTTTGTATCTTCCCTTGCCCGTACCTTCTCACTCTTGGGATGCTCTCGATATGGATTTCATCCTAGGACTTCTACAAACTCAGCGAGGCAATGATTCCATATTTGTCATGGTTGATCGATTATTAAAGATGGTTCACTTTATTACTTGCACACGTATGGCTGATGCATTGCATGTCGCACAATTAATTTTCAAAGAGGTGTATCTTTTGCATGGGCTTCTTTTCTCAATAATGTCGGACCGCAGCACTCCCTTTCTTAGCCATTTTTGGCATTTCTTGTGGCGCATGACTAACACATCCCTCAACTTTAGCAGTGCGTACCATCCTCAGATAAATGGGCAAATGAAAGTCGTGAATCGCTCTTTGTATAATATGCCACACTGCCTTGTTGACTACAAAGTTCGCACATAGCATTGCAATTAATCATAGCACTGGTTTTGCCACCTTTTTTTGCCTACGATTTCTTGCCCCGGGCACCCATCGACCTCCTCACCTTGCCATCTACTATGGTGCTAAACCTTTCTGTTACAGTATTGTTAAGTGAGCTTAAGCAGGTGC